>ML108518.1:61052-75794 GCA_003697995.1 Taxidea taxus jeffersonii | reverse complement strand
ATATATAATATAATAATATAATTAGTGTATATTATATATAACAATTATATGATTATATGATTATTATATAATATATATGATTATATATTATATATTAATTATTATATAATGATTATATATTATATAATATTATATAATTATTATATCATATATTATATATATTGTATAACTAATATATAATATATATCATATATAATCTTATATAGGATATAATTATATATAATTATATAACTATATTATAAATTAATATATAATAGATATAATATATATAAATTCTATGATTAAAATATATAATATAATTATATAATATATTTATTAGTTATATAATATATCATACATTATATAATTATTATTAATATTATATTATTAATGATTATATGAATAATATATGATTATAATAATTATATGATCATGTGTGATTATATAATTATTATATAATACATAATAATATATAATACAGCATAATTACTATATGATTATATAATTATTATATACGATGCATAATAATAAATATATATTCATATTTTATATATTTATTATATCATATTATATATATTATATGAATATATGATTTATATTATATAATATATAATATATTTATATAGTATACATAAATATGTATATGTATATATGATTTTATAAGACATATAATAAATATTTTTATTTTAGTTAATTATATATAATATATAACATGCTATTTATAGCATATATATAATATATAACATATATTATGTATTATATGATTATATATTATGGCATATGATAATATTTAATCATATAATAAACAATATAATAGAATATATTATAACTATTTATAATACATGCACAATAATATACATACACAGTAATAATACATATACAGTAATATACATATACAGTAATAATACATATACATATACAATAATATACATATACAATAATACATAATACAATAATATACCAGTATGAAATGGCAACTGCATTTGTGTCTTATAATTGGGTTAATTATAGGGAATCATCCCGCAGGTCCTTAGAACTACCCTTACAGTTTTTTCACATATACAAGTAGTTCTATTTATTGTTTCCACCCTTGGACGACCAAGTCCAGATCTTGAAAGCATCCAGGTGGAGAGAAGCTTTGGTGCCTTGCACCTGTTTAATCCTGCAATGTGCACCTGGAGACCCTTGGCTACTCTAAAGTTTCTCCTGTTCTGAGTCCTGCATGTTTAATTGTATCAGTTTTCTGTGCATGTTTAATTGTATCAGTTTTCTGATACAATTCTCAGGAGTGAAGAGCTGCACATGGATTTCCTTTTCTCTTTTGAAACAGTTACCTGGATGTTGTTTTTTGCTCCCTAACCAAAACTGCATTGGGTGGTTCCTATTTCAGACCAAGAAAGGTCCTTCTCACAAGAGGCTGAGCTGGCAAAGGAACCGTAAGTTACAGATACAATGAATTTCAACAGTACATCCCCAGGATTCACACATAAAAAGAAGAATTGTGTTAATCATTTCATAATTAATCCATCTTCCCATAGCGGTGGGAGGCAGAAGGAAGTTGTCATGTTTCACAATTTTCTGTGTAACTCTGTGAGCCCATCAGCTTGTGGGAAAGTTGCCGCATTTCAAATAAAACAGAATGCACTGAATTGGAGAGTTTTTGCTGGTGGTTTTTGTGGCTACTACCTGAGCATTTAACTTGATAAAGGAGCCTCCTTCATCCATTAAAATATGTTCACTATAAAAGTGGATGGACGCAGGCCTGCATGACGGACGTACATGCCTCTCCTGGTTTTACCTGAAGCAAAGAAAACGTACGTCGAGGAGTAGCAGAAATTGCTAACATGCTTGTGTGACCGTCACACTGCTTTCATAATGAGTGTCTCTGCCATGTTTTCTGGAGGTAAAGGGACATGAGCGCCTGTGGGAAAGATGGCCAAGGTTGCATGCACTTTGCAGCCGGAGCTCAGAAACCATGGACCCAAAACATGGTGGTGAGGACAGAGACCAGGCATAGAGGGTAGAACTAGCTTGGCCAAGAGAAGGCCAGTGGGCCCCTGGAGGTATACATATGCAGGACAGCTGCTGTTGCAAGGGCTCCCAAGTCCTGGGCACACAGTCTTGGAAGCCCATGTGCATACCGGAGATCAGGGAGCTCCCCACAAGCCCGCCCCTCTGCAAAGATGTATAACACCTTCACATCGGTGGAAAGGTGAGCACCAGAACCCAGAGATACAGCAGGTGGGAATGCGTCCATCTGGGAGAGCAGACCTACCATGGGGCAGGTGTAGGACCTCAGAGCAGGACCACTGACCTCCGGGTTGGGGGGATCACAGCTGACACACCCCAAAACTGTATCCTGTGATCCTCAATGCACCTCTGATCCCTTGGAAAAGTCCTTCAAGTGGGGCATAGAATCTGAGGCTTGTGGACCAAGTATTAACGTTGAACTCCTCACATTTATTAAATTTCTCCCGGGCATGACGAAGGATTGTACTTAGCCACGATGTTTCTCTCCTTTCTTTTTTTGATGAACAGACTTCATTACTTTGGAGTAGTTTTAGATTCATAGTCAAATTGAGAAGAAGCTTCTAAGATTTCCCATATTCTCCCTGAATACGTACACAGGTACAACCATTTGCAGCACCCCCCCCCACCAGATGGTATGTTTCTTTCATTTCATGAATGAACATCAACATATAATCCCCCAAAGTCCCTAGGTTACATCAGGGCTCACTTGGCGATGTACGTGCCATGGATTTGGACGGATAGATGATGGCATGTGTCTACCATTACAGCAACATGCAGAATAGTTCCTATTTTTTTTAAAGATTTTATTGATTTATTTGAGATGGAAAGAGAGAGAGAGCATGAGCAGGGGGAGGGGCAGAGAGAGGGAGAGGGAGAAGCAGGCTCCCTGCTGAGCAAGGAGCCGGATGCAGGACTCGATCCCAGGACCCTGATATCATGACCTGAGCTGAAGGCAGATGCTTAACCCACTGAGCCACCCAGGTGTCCCCATGCAGAATAGTTCTGTCTGAGAAAGCATCTGCATTCCACCTGTCCATGTCTGCGCTACCCTCCCCCACCCTGGGCGACCCCTGATCTCTTTACTGTCTCCCCAGTCTATGTCTTTACGGGTCCCTCCGTGTGTTTTCATGGCCCGACAGCCCATTTCTTTTTGGTGCTGGATACTGTTCCATTGTCTGGATGGGCCACGGTTTAGGTACCTAGTCAGCTGAAGAACATCACGGTTGCCTCCCACTTTGGCTAATTATGAGCCAAGCTGCTAGGCGTGTCTGTGCATGGGTTTTAGTGTGGACCTAAGTTTCCAATCCCGTTGGATAGATATCATGGAGTAACACCTGTAGGATTTCCTCCTGTAAGAGTAGGTAGGCTTACTTTTGTAAGAAACTGGCACGCCGTCTTCTCACGTGGCTGCACCATTTTGCATCCCCACCAGCGACGAGGGATGGTTCCCTGTGCTGCACTCGTCACCAGCATCTAGTGTTCGTCCCCATACTCTCTTAGGAGAGGGCGATCTCAATCCCGGTGGACGAAACATCCAAAGAATAGTGACAGGCGGTTTAACCCACAAGTTCATGTTGCAAACCTATATGCTTCCTAGAGCCCTTTTATTAAAATGATCTCTCAAATGCATGGTCCACGTCATCTCGTTTTGTACTCATCTTTACTGGCCACTGAAGAGTCGTCTTGGAGCCCACAAAACGGTTTAAATGCCTGCCTTTCTTTTACTGCTGATTTCTGTTTAGAGCGAGAGTGATGGACATAGAAAAGAGACGTAGCAAAGACACACTTACACAATTGACCCTTGCTAAGGTCAACATTCTGCACAAAACTCAACATCCCTTAAACCTAATAGCAAAACGTTGCTAAATAGAAAGACGTCATTTTCTTGTACCTTAAGCAAAATTAGTGGCAACTTGATTACTGAGCAGTTCCCGTCTTTTGGGGGGGGTGGGCAGATGGCCAAATGCCTAATCTAGAAGTGACCGTTAGAACCTGATAGTTATTATCTTGGCAAATACAATGGGGCCATAACTTGGTGTATTTACACACTTCTCCGACTGTTTAATGAATGTCTAACATTTCCAGGGACACGTACAGCCTTAATTTTCTAATGATTTAATATAAGTTTTGAAAGACGATACTCTTCTATCGTCTCACGTAGGTGCCCTTTATGAAACCGAGGTGACGTATTTCCAGTCACAACACGTAAGTTCAGGATACCTTTATTAAACGCTGCAATTTATGAAACGGACGTGCTGATCTCCACTTGTGCTAAATCACGATTACCCTTTCTTTGTGGCTGCTCATAGATTTCCGTGTTTTCCTTCTAATCACCGCTTGATCTGAGTTGGTGTATATTGTACACCCAAAGTTACATTGTAGCTGTTTTATATTTCCCACTCATTGCCATTAGGAGACAATGTGTTTCAATGTTGGTTTTTACCATTATTGTGCTCTCGGTCAATGGTACTGTAGTCAGATGATCTTTCTGCAAAGCATTATTTCTTGGGGCTTTGCGAATTTTTTAGTGTCTCATCTGGAGGTAATTTTTACCGAAATATGCTTCTTTATAAAAAATTACACATTGCCAGGGCAATTAGATGGCTTATTCAGTTAAGCATCTGGCTCTTGGTTTCAGCTCAGGTCATGATCTCAGGGTCGTGCGTCTGGATCTCCAAATGGAGATTGATCTGGATCTCCAAATGGAGATTTGCAATCCATGATCTCAGGGTCATGCGTCTGGGTCAGGAATCTGCTTGAGACTCTCTCCCTCTGCCTCTGCCCCTCCCCCTGCTTGCACTCTCTCCCTAAAATGAATACATCTTTATATTTTCAATCTTCTCAATACGTTCATGTGTATAGGTGTGTTAGGGTACATAGTTACATGTAAAACACGAATTAAAATTGTGATATTTCAGGGCATGTATCCCTGTGTGCGTCAACATCTATAATTCTATTGACGTGAGAACAGACGGTCATGGTCCGAGGATACGCTCATTTTTCCAACTTTTGGCACTGCTAACATGTTTTCTAAAATGGTTATTTCAATGGGACGGGAGGGGTTTACTGATTCTGCATTTTTGCCATGGCCTGTCCTTGAGATTGTCAGTCTTTTTAATTTTGGGCACACTGGTAGATTGGGTCAGAGTATGGCTTTCATGTCCAACACACAGATGACTCCAGATGACATGCTGAGACCCTCCCCAGTGAACCACCTACTTATTATTTTTTTAATCAAATGGTCCTTGTGTAATTCATAGAAAATAATACATTTTCTAAATACTGGCTATGAACCCTTTGCCGAAAATATCTAACATTTGATATTCTTCTAAACATAATCTAGATTTAAGTACTTTGTGTTTTCATTATTTTACAGAAGGAATTGAAAACCAAACATTACAAATGTTACAAGGAATAATTCAATTTGCCACTCTTCCTTTTCTATAAAGCTTTTAAAAAAGTTTGTGGCCAAAAAAAAAAAAAAAAAAAAAAAGGAATGTATAACATGAGATCTACCTGATTCACAAAATTTTAGATATAGAGTGCAGTATTTTTAACTGTGAGTAATGTTATATAGTGGACCTCTAGAATGTGTTCATCTGGACTGACTGGAACTCCACACTTTTTTAAAATTAATATATAATGTATTATTAGCCCCAGGGGTACAGCTCTGTGAATCGTCAGGCTTACATACTTCCGAGCACTCACCATAGCACATGCCCTCCCCAATGTCCATATTTAAACATATAATGTAACCCCACCACCCTCTCCTGACACCCCTCCCTCCTGCCCCCCTCAGTTTGTTTTATGACATTAAGAGTCTCTTATGGTTTGTCTCCCTCCTGATCCCACCTTGTTTCATTTATTCTTTTCCTACCACCCAGCCCCCCCCCCCACGATGCATCTCCCCTTCCTTATATCAGGGAGATCATATGATAATGTCTTTCTCTGATTGACTTATTTCGCTAAGCATAATATCCTCTACTTCCATCCATGTCGTCGCAAATGGCAAGATGTCATTTCTTTTGATGGCTGCGTAGTATTCCATTGTGTATATATACCACCTCTTCTTTATCCATTCATCTGTGGATGGACATCTAGGTTCTTTCCATAACTTGGCTATTGTGGACATTGGTGCTATAAACATTCGGGTGCACGTGCCCCTTCGGATCGCTACATTTGTATCTTTGGGGTAAATACCCAGTAGTGCAATTGCTGGGTCATAAGGTAGCTCTACTTTCAACTTTTTGAGGAACCTCCATGCTGTTTTCCAGAGTGGTTGCACCAGCTTGCATTCCCACCAACAGTGTAGGAGGGCTCCCCTTTCTCCACATCCTCGCCAGCATCTGTCATTTCCTGACTTGTTAATTTTAGCCATTCTGACCGGTGTGAGGGGGTATCCCATTGTGGTTTTGATGTGCATTTCCCTGATGGAACCCCACACTTGCAAGAACAGCAAGTCCCCATCCCCTCCCAAAAAGAAGAACAGCAAGTCCCTGAAGTCTTTTTGTGTGTGTTCCTTTGATAAGTCTTCATCAAATCCTGGCCAAAGAAAATAACATTCTGCAAAATCTTCTACAATAATACGGTGTTAGTTAATTCTTACATAGAGTAATTCTTACATAGATACATACATAATGATACGTACATAATCTAATTCTTATGTAGACTCTTTTCTCCCCGTGGTTTGAGGTAGCTGTTTTATTTATTTGTTTCTTTGTGCTTTTCTGTACGGCTGCCCAATATTCCTCTGATGTACCAAATCAGCTTCCTTTCCTTGTCATCTGTGCTCCAATCTTTGTCATATACTCATTACCCACATCTATTTCTCCATTTTTTTTCCCTGCCTGTCTTTGAGTCAAAAAAATTCACAATCTGGCTGAAAAATGAAAAATTCATGTCTTATTTTCTTTTAAAGATAACATCGTTTCCTACCCATGGCACATTTACATCTTGTCTTGTTAACCCATTTTTTATTATGTGTTTTTGTGTATATTGAACTCTCTACCCACCCAGCCCTGGGTTCATAGGGTTTCTCGAACCCTCATGTTTCATTTCAGCTAAGTGTGGACCATTTCTCAGAGACAATCTTTTCCAGTTGGATTCTCCCCTCGCCTCCTCTCCCTACCTCATAAATATATAATCGTCCCTTTTCCCCCTTCTGCGTTCCTTTGATTTATCTCTGGAGGCTTCTTCCCAGTAATAATTCTGTCTTCTATGATCGCTAGTCACCCATCCATTCCTTACTTTTGTTTTTGATCCTAGAATTTCTCCCTAACCGGTCATGCTCTCCATTGCTCTGTGGATATTCCTTACCATCCACGTTTTTTAATCCATTCATCCCAGACATTTATAACTCCTATTCTGATATGCACGATACCTGGATTTTGTTACCATTTTGTTTCTTGGGTCTCTCTCCGTGTATCTCGGCTTTAAGCCGTTTGTGATTGTTTCCCCTTACCTCCGGTACTCTTGGATAAAACGTTGGCAATGTTTAAATAATTTAGAGACACAAGATGCTCTTTTGAGACATAAAATGGAGAAAGAAAATAATGGATGGTGGTAGCCTCCTTCGAAGAGGGCTTATTATTTTCTTGCCCTATTTGCATCCTGTAGACAGATTTGAAGCTGGTTTTCACACATGGCCAAGACTCCATTGTCCACCTTTTTGTGTCATTCACCCCTATTCCTAGGATACAGCCCATCAGGACTCCAAAATGAAGCTTGAGTTGTTGTTTTTTAACCAGACACCTGCTCCAAGACAGGCTCTCATGTTGCATTTGTGCTCCATCTACTCGGAAAATACCCATGGCTGTGCTCAGATCCTCACACGGTCAAACAATGCTTGTTCCAGCTTCTACTGGTGAATCATTTATACTCTGAGTTTGTGCCAGATGATGAGGGAACACCTGTTGGTCTCTGTAATCCTCACCACCGTGTTATTTCTCAGATACTTTCAAATGGAAGTCTTTTACCGTTTCTCCCCTCTTCTATGGCAGGTCAACAGGAAAGCTCCTTATAACTCAAGACAATGCAAAATAATAACGATGATAATAAAGAATAGCGTTTCAACATCTCCATGTTCTTGGACGTGAGGCTTGAGCTCCCTCCCTATGTGGTGGGGAGGTCTCAGATTCCACCTGTTCGTAACACTGTCCATCCCTTCCGTGAGTCTGTTGGCTTCAGCTCACTCTTACCGCTTTGACTTGGAGTTCTCTCAGTGTCTAACTACAGATTTTTCCCTCCTTTATACTGAGTCGATTACCGACCTATTGGACATAAATAAATATAAGTAGGTGGAAGTTTCTTTTCTATTGGAAAACTCAGCAATTAAAGGACACATTTTGAATCCCAGAGCTAATTGGATCCAATGAAGAGGAGGAGATTTTGCACCCCTCTTCTGAGCCATAAACTTCCTCATGCATTTCTAACAACTTTTTGTTTCTTTATTCAACACACACACACACATGAATGCATTTATAGTTTTGCAGAAAGGACAGAAAAGTTAACGTTTACAATAGGGTGAATCTATTTAGGAAAAATAGTTGGTCACAGAGAAGAAAATAGTGTCACCATGAACAACCTAGGGATCATAAAATATTTGAGGACAAGTGATGAAGAAAATAACAAGAAAATGTAGAAAAACATAGGAAAGTATACTGACTTCCCCCTTTTACGTTGATAGAAAATCAAACTCCTCGTGCCTACATTACAGAATATAATGCTGGTAGGAGGCCAGGACGGATGCATATATCTCTGCCTCTTGACATCCTAAAGACTTTGGGAATTTTTCAGTATATTCTCTCAGTTTACTTGTTCAATATACTACTTAGAATAGTTTTGTGAATGATTTTCTTTTCTTTTTAAACACGTCTAAAAGACAAAAAAAAATAGCTTAATGGTTGGCCTTAGGCTGTGGAATATGTGTATAACGATCACGTTTAGGGCCGTTTAACCAATCTTCAATGTTTGATTTTTTATTTCATGCCCTGAAGTTTCTACAACCTGAAATGCTGGAACGTTCGAATGCTCCTGCCTGGTGAGAATCTGAAGCCTCCGCTTTGATGATTGTACAGTCGCCGACAAGCTCTTGCATACACTTCTCCCCACTTGCATGTTCTTTTTAACCAGCAAGGAAGAGACTCTCATCACGAGGACCAAAAACCATTTTTCTTCTTCCGTCTCTATGGGATGATGGATGCTAACTTAGTGTGATAATCATCTCCCAACAAATTAAGTCATCATGCTTTATACCGTGAACTTAGGTAGCACTCTAGGTCGATTATATCAGGAAATCGGAAAGAGAAACTTCCCCAGCAGTGATGTCGGAGCTTATCTTGGTGTGTTCTGTAGTTGTGTTATTGTCATACAGATAATATAACTAAACATTTCCAGGTTCTTTCCTGCACTGAGAGGAGCGATGCTGCCTTTAAGATCCCCTTTCTGTTTGTTTTTAAATTTTCAGTGTAAAACACGCAGAATTAGAACGCCTGGGTCAAATGGTAGTTCTATTCTTAATTTTTTTGAGGGATGCCCATTCTGTTTTCCGACAAGAGATTGCACGCTGCGCAATGGGGGTGTGGACAATGCAAAAGATGAATTTCCAAAAGAACTAATACATCGTCGGAAGGTGATAGGCGCGTTCCGTGTGGACCAAACATTTGAATCTCTGAGAAAAAAAAAAAAAGTGAAGGAAGGAAATTGAAGTGAAGCCAACTCCCATCATTGACCTAAAGGATCAGTTCAGGAAATAAAACACAGTTATGAGCTCTCGAGTCTCTATAGTTAACACAAGTTAACGAAAGCCTTTTACACAGATCCTCCTTTGGTAAACTTTAAAGTCACCGAGCACAAAGCAGGTGCAACGGGCTGAGATTCTTTCGAGTTTACATAGCTTGATTCTCAGAGAGGAGAACCCCTCGAGGTCATCAAGCGAGGCTAGGCAAACAAGTCCTCAGGGATTCCTGAAAACGGGAAAACAAACGTAAAACCCTTGGTGGAAGTGCCACATCCAGCTTTCACGGTGTTCAAAGGTGAGTGAGACCTCTCTCTCTTTGCTGATCCAAATTGCTTAATTGTGCATATATTTTTGTCCTCCTGTGTGCTCTTCCTCCACTGTCATAAACAACTCCTTCCTGACGACACTCTCACGTCCATAAATGAAACAAAATTAATGCGCGGACACTAGGTAAATGCAACAGGGCTTGTCGCTGCAAAATATTCTGATTTTTGCTTTTTTTTTTAACTATCTCAAAATCGTTTTGTCTGCTGAAATCGAGTCGCTGCAACTAATTAAAAAACCAACCTCCAAAAGGTCCTTGAGCAATCAATATTGGCTAATGAGGAATCCAGTGAGGTTTCCGAATGTCTCAGCACATTTCCACAAAACCTGAATACGCTAGTTTCAGAACCTAATGAAAACCCTTGCTCTTTTGTATATGGATTATCCTATATTTTTCAGTACTACGTTTCATAATATAAATGTGCTGACATGTCTGTGATTAATAGGTAGATATCATTTCTCTGTATGTTATTTAATACATAATACATACATTATCCTATATTTTTCACTACTACATTTCGTAATACAAATGTGCTGACATATCTGTGATTAATAGGTTGATATCATTTCTCCGTATTTTATTTAATACATAATACATACATTATCCTATATTTTTCAGTACTACGTTTCATAATATAAATGTATTGACATATCTGTGATTAATAGGTAGATATTATTTTTCCGTATGTTATTTAATACGTAATATATACATTATCCTATATTTTTCAGTACTACATTTCGTAATATAAATGTGCTGACATGTCTGTGATTAATAGGTCGATATCATTTCTCCGTATGTTATTTAATACATAATACATACATTATGCTATATTTTTCAGTACTACGTTTCATAATATAAATGTGCTGACATATCTGTGATTAATAGGTCGATATCATTTCTCCATACGTTGTTTAATACATAATACATACATTATACACCATATGGATGATCTATGTCAGATAGAACTTATATGCACACATAGCTTCAACGATGGTTTTCTCAGAGTATATACCAAATTATTTTATATCAGCACTTTGAATTTCTACTTTTTGTTTCCTTTTCTCCCCCGCCCCTTAACTTTTCATTACCTTCTCAGCTACTATGAACTGAGATGTTCCTGGCTCCCGCCCAAATGAATAGAAAATAGAATCTTCAAAAGTAGGGTCTTTTGTTATTGTGGCACGCTACGTCTATAAATTCGTAGGTGCTCAAAAAATGATTGTACGGTGTTATCACATTTGCCGAATGTCTCGTTGGACTTCACAGTCATCCAACAGAGGTTAACTGAACACCTTCTAAGAGTGTTAAAATAATGTGGGATACTGCCGTGTATAATAAGAAAACAAAAATCCTTCGCCTTCCAAACTCAACTTTTTACAAGGGAGTGGGTGGGCAACGTTATTTCTCTTTGAGAATGCGCGTTCACGCCAAGTATGGGTTATTTTCCCTTCCATATGGAAACTTTACCTGTGGATTCTTTTATTTCCACTAAGAATCTTAGGGTTCACTGGTCCTGATTGCTCCTCATTCTTCACATACACCTACACCGGTGATAGTCTCAACCCTTTCTGTTTTTCCTGGCATTGACCTTCAAGACCATGGCATCCCATGCCGTCTTACACTGACGTGCCCTTATACAGAGCAGCTCATCTTTATTCTAATGTCCTATTATTCTTCTGGACCTATCGGCTTGTCTCATGGACTGGCATGTCACAATCTACATATGCAAATTTTCAGCAATCCCCTTTCCCCAAAACTAGCTTCTGTGCTTTAACTCATCCCCCCTCTACCCAACGCTAAGCTACTGGAGTCATTGTTAAGTCTTGTTTCGGCTCATATCCTTTACTCAGTGACTGTGGCAAGTCTACCAAGCCCCACTCATTGGTGTCTCTCTAATCCCACCTATCCTCTTCCTATCTTCAGACAAAGCCTTAGTTCAAACTTTGTCATCCCTTGCCTCGACGAAAACTTATAGTCACAAATGCATGTCTCTACCTTTGTGAAACGACTGGTCCCAATCTGGTATAGCTTGCCACACACATGCTCCAAGCCTTGTTGAAAACGGGCCACGTTTCTCTGTTTATCAAGGAACACATTAGCACATAAAGGGCTCCCTCATCTGCGCATTCCATATTCACCTGAAAAAAAAATAATGCCTCCTGATGTCTGCCTATTACCACCTAGCCTAGCTGCGAATTTGTAATAGATGTTCTCAGTGCCTGGAAAGTTCCTTGTGCAATTTCCCACTGATGGAGTCGTCCCCATCATTGAGAATCAGGCCATTCTTCATTACCTCTCCTGGTAAACATTCGCACATGAGCCCAAGTGAATGCTACCTTCCTTCATTTCCGTCCCTATGACAACATGTCTACTTCTCTTTTTTATGCTCGTTAACACCTTCTAACTGCTTATGTGTTCATTCTCCTTCTTAATCGATTGCAACACACCTGCTCCGCACAATCACAGGGATGCTCATTTCCATCCTGAGATGCTCAGCCCTACAAGTCCAAGATACAGAATACCGACGACTCAGGTGGATGGCTTCCATGAGCACCATATACCTCTTGGTATTTCCAGCGATGATGATCTGCAGCTTCATTATTGTTGGTACAAAATGCAGAAGATGAAAGTTGGCCAGAAGACGGAAGTGTGGAGAAAGGGGAACCTTCCCACCCTGTTGGTGGGAATGCAAGCTGGTGCAACCACTCTGGAAAACAGTATGGAGATTCCTAAAAAATGTTAAAAATAGAGCTGCCCTACTACCCAGCAATTGCACTACTGGGTATTTACCCTAAAGATACAGACATAGTGATCCAAAGGGGCACGTGCACCCGAATGTTTATAGCAGCAACGTCCACCATAGCCAAACTATGGGAAGAACCTAGATGTCCATCAGCAGATGAATGGATAAAGAAGATGTGGTTCATATGTACAACGGAATACTACTCAACCATCAAAAGGGATGAAGCTCACCATTTGCAAGGAGGTAGCTGGAATAAGAGGGTCTGGTGTTAAGGGAAAGAAGGCAGAGGAAGACAAATATATGATTTCACTCATATGTGGAATTTAAGAAACAAAATAGATGAACATAAGGGAAGGGAAGGACATTTAAGACGAAATTAGAGACGGAGACAAACCATAAGAGACTCTCAAGTCTGGGAAACAGAGGGTTGCTGGAGGGGAGGTGGAGGGATGGGGTAACTGGGTGATGGACATTATGGAGGGCACAGCCCAGAGTGAGTCCTGGGTGTCATAGGCAAGTAATGCATCAGCTAATGATGTATGCAGGCGAAACCAATTTAAATTAAAAAAAAAATTCTACCTCTGAAACTCATAGTACACTCTGTGTTCACAAAATTACGTTTAAGTAAAATCTTGGAAGGAAAAACAAATAAAGAAAATGCAGGGAAGTGAGTTTAAATTAAAAAAAAAAGAATTCTACCTCTGAAACTCATAGTACACTCTGTGTTCACAAAATTACACTTAAGTAAAATCTTGGAAGGAAAAAAAATAAAGAAAATGCAGGGAAGTGAGTTTAAATTAAAAAAAAAAATCTACCTCTGAAACTCATAGTACACTCTGTGTTCACAAAATTACGTTTAAGTAAAATCTTGCAAGGAAAAAAAAAGAAAATGCAGGGAAGTGAGTTTAAATTAAAAAGAAAAATTCTACCTCTGAAACTCATACTACACTCTGTGTTCATAAAATTACATTTAAGTAAAATCTTGGAAGGAAAATAAAAATAAAGAAAATACACTCTGTGTTTACAAAATTACCTTTAAGTAAAATCTTGGAAGAAAAAGAAAATAAAGAAAATGCAGGGAAGGAAAAAAAAAAAATCGTGCAGCTGGCCCTTTAAGGAAGGTGATGGACAGGTTGAACCACGCAGGGAGCATCATCACCAGGGCTCAGACAGGTGAAGCTGGAGCTGGACCACGTTCTGGGCAGGAGCTGGGTCTCGCGTGATCTCGCTGGGTCTCGTGTGACCTCGCAGGCTCTTGCGTAACCTCGCAGGCTCTCGCGATACCTTCCGCGATGCCGGAAGCCGCAGGGATGCCTGGGAAGGATCGAGGCATAAGAACACCTGGCGTCCAGGTGCGCCGCTCTGCCGCGCTCGCAGCGCTGTGTCGGAGGCGCGGGCTTGGTTGGGCAGCCCCTGCGAAGCCGGTCGCCTTCCTGACGGACTCCCGCGGCCCCAGGGACACACACGGCCCCGGCCAGCGGCCCAGCCGGAGGACAGGCCCTGCGCAGAGGCGAGGCGGCCACACCTGCAGGGCAGGTGCAAGTACAGGTGCAGGTGCAAGCGCGCAGGGGCCGCCACGCCGGAAGCTTTCCGGAGCCTGGCCTGCAGGACCAGCTCATAGCCAGGCCCAGGGTCCCCAGGCTAGGACTCCCCGCTGCAGCCGCCCGGACCTGCAGCGGCCAGGTGTGTCCCACACCTTCACCCCTGCTTCTGGAACCTTCCCCCGCGGGAACAGCCTCCATGCACGCGGCTGCTCAGCTCTGCTGGCCTCGGGGCATTTGAGAACCCTGTGCCCCAGCTCGCCTCTGCTGCTGGGCTGCTCCACCTGCACCTGCGCCCCAGCTGGCCTCTGCTGCTGGGCTGCTCCACCTGCACCTGCGCCCCAGCTCACCTGTCCTGCTGAGCTGTACCACCTGCACCTGCGCC
>ML108518.1:14921-61042 GCA_003697995.1 Taxidea taxus jeffersonii | reverse complement strand
TGCACCTGTGCCCCAGCTCGCCTGTCCTGCTGGGCTGCACCACCTGTACCTGCGGGCAGCTCCGTGAATGACAACCTCCCCTCACCCCTGCCCTGGGGGTCCAGTCCCGCACTGCACCCTTCGCTTTATGACTGCTGGTCCCCAAACGGCACGTTTGCTGTAGGGAGGAGCCTCGGGGTCGCCTCCTAAATCGTACCCTATGTGCTGCTGCTTCACGAAAGCGGGGTACCCGAGGGCTGCAAGGCTGCCTCTCTGCTCCCCCATGCTAGAAGGTAAAAGGCAGCGCATGCTCTTTTTATGTTTTATCTTTTTTTTAAGGTTTTATTTATTTGACAGATCACAAGTACATGGGGGGAGGGGAGAAGCAGGCCCCCTGCTGAGCAGAGAGCCCCATGCAGGACTCGATCCCAACATCCTGAGATCATGACCTGAGCTGAAGGCAGACGCCTAACCAGCTGAGCCACCCAGGCGCCCAGTGTTTTGTTTTGTTTTGTTTTTAATTTTTGCAAAAAAAAAAAAATGATTTTGGGCGCAGGCATTCGATTTCAGGGTTGCTGAAGGTGAACTCAAAAGAGTCCAGTGGGAAGCTTTATACTGTGATCATCCTCATCTTAATCACGGAGCACTGAAGTTTCGTTTGGTCATGTTTCCTGGGAAAAATGTTACGGATGGGAGAAGGTTCCCTACGAAAGGCCGGGAGCAAAACACGATTTCTGCTTGGAGCCAGGATGGCCGGGCTGGAGAGGCAGTAAATGCGATCCTAAAATAGTGGATGTAGAGAATAATTCATAAAGCCTGGCTATTTCCAAATAAAAAAGGAAGGGAACATTTTAATTTCATGCTATTACGTGCGGTAACAGATGAGCTTTAGGATTTAACTTGAAGTGTGCTGCTTTATTCTTATCTGCGGAGTTAAGGGAACATGAATGGAAAATAATTCACACTCCAAAAAGGCTATAAATTTCTCTTTAAGGGTGGGACAGTTAAGTGTTTAAAGACTGAGAGTGAGTTGGAGGAGCAAATACCCATTTACCTTCCTTAGCGTCATTTCTGAAACCCCTAAGCATAAAAATGAGGACGCAAGGAAACTCCCACCGCAGGTGCACTCCGGGTCCGACCTAAGCCCCAAAGCCAAATGAGGAAGGACACAATTCTCCCATTTCTTTTTTTCTAACATCTATTTATTTGACAGATAGCCCACAACTTTTGGGGAGGGCCAGGAGGAGAAGCCGACTTCCTGCTGAGCGGGGAGCCGGATGTGGGACTCGATCCCAGGACCCTGGAATGAGGACCTGAGCCAAAGGCAGAGGCTTAACCGACCGAGCCACCCACTGCCCCTGAACTCTCCCATTTTCTAAGGGACTGACAAATGACAACATCCGGGGCTAGTCGAGAAAATCCTTACCATAATGCTACTTTCCCTTTCTGCTTTAGGGAAGGAACGCAATATGGGAGAAGCAGCACGATCCGTAAGACACGGAATTCAATCATTCCCTTTCTTTCCCTTCTCGCTATATCCTCCATCCCCGAATTCCTTTCTTTTTTACTTATTTAAATAGTCATTTTTTTTTTTTCCATGTCAGGCTTTAAATGATCCAACGGAAGTTGGCCCTCGAGCAGACCTCTGGAATAAAATGGATCCAGCCCCAACCTGGTCTTTTCTAGGCTGCTGCATCCCACAGGGTGGCCCTGTTACCCTCCACGTTACGCGAATCACAACAAGACTTCATGTTCCGTGGGGCACCTGGGTGGCTCCGTCGGGTAAGCGTCTGTCCCCAGCGTGGGACATGATCTCAGGGTCCTGGGGTGAGCCCCGCGTTGGGAGGCGTCTCCTCCTCCCTCTGCCTCTGCCTGCTGCGCCCCCTGCCTGTGCTCTCTCTGCGTAATTAAAAAAAAGAAAGAAGGAAAGAAAGACTTTCTGTACTGCACTCATCGCTATTAGGTCGACCATCGAAATACAGTCCGATTCCCCCTCCTCCTCCCAAGGTGCACGACTGCCATCCTGCCCAAGCAGCATTCCCTTCTTCGAGAGCAGGACAAACAACCCCAAAGTAGCCTCTTTATTCCCTCCAACGCGCTCCTCACCACCGGTCTTTCCCTCCTCCTCCCCCGGGACATCCCGAATGCCCCACGTGTCCCCCCAGCCCATGATTCTCACCAGGCCCGTCATCTTTCCATCACCCGATGCGCTCTCTTCTCACACAGGTGTGACAGTGGCCAGTTTGACCCCGGAGCCCTGGCACGCGGTCCAGGCTGAGGTCACCCATGGCGGAGTCCCGGGGGTGTAATGACGTCCGGCGATGGCCAGCGGCCACGCGTCACCCGGGGTGAGTGTACGAAACGCCACGGTAACACGCGCCGTATGCGGAGGGAACCGTGGTCCCGAGCGGGCTGGGAGCCTCGCCCGCCTCTCAAAGGGTTCCTGATGCGAAAGCATGTTCGTGGGCTCATGAGGACCACGTGGGACAGGGTGGCTGGAAGGCGCAGGGGCGAGCCGGGCAGAGGAAGCGAGAAGAGGGGCGTGTGCGTGTGGATTGGTCGTGGCTGCCTTCCACGCCAGTGACACAGGTAAGCGTTGACTTTCCTTTGTCCCTGTGTGTCCCCCTTGAATCTGTGGCCACCTTCCTCCGGCTCATCCTCAGTCTTCACGTTCGGACGGCGGAGCGTGTCGGCTCTGGCTTGCGACCCTGATTCTCGACCACGTGTGTTTCTGGATGTGATTCCAACCGGTGGGAGTAGAGGAATGGCTTTGGTTTATGTGTGGGGTTTCACCAGTGGGACTCAGTGGCTTCTCAAGGTAGCGCATTCTGTGGACTTTACGTGCATCTGCTGCGTTTTCATTTGCCTTGAGGATTTTGGCGGCTCTTGCCGTTTGGGAATATGGGAAGTAGTGACCGAGTTCCGTGTTGGTGGCCACACCGGCCGGTGTTGAGCGTGCGGGCGTGCCTTCTGAGGTGCCTCCCACCCCGGCTGTCGCAGCCTGTTCCTGCCCGAAGCCTCACGTCTCGCGGTCACCCGTCGTGGCCCCTGCAAGATGGGATTCCTGCTCCACGGATGGTCTCCGTCCTTCGTGCGCTCCCCAACGTGGGGCTCGGTCTCACGACCCTGAGATCATGACAGGAGGCGAAATCAAGAGCCGTTTGTGTAACTGAGCCCCCCGGGGTCCCCCCAGTGCATCTGTTTTTAACGCATACCTGCTGCTTTATCCCAGCGAGTCCCCCTAGGTTTTGTTGGAATTTGGGAAAAGGAAATTCCACTTACTACCGTGAAATATTAGGGGGGAAATGCAGTATTTGCAGTAATTTTGAAAATCGTTAATGAATTAGGTTTTCTTAAAACTTCGGTTAGGTTTGCATATTGAACAAGAGAAATTCTGGTTACTAGGAAAGACCTGTTACTACTTTGAGTTTTTTGATTCTTTCCATACATGACGTATATGTGTGTATGGTGTCTGGTTTGTTTGTTTTTTTTTTTTTCAGTGGACCCACAAGTCACAAAGAAACACAGTTTAAGCAAGAGTTTACTTCATATACTTGGTTGATAGTTTATAAGAATCAAGTAAATATTGGACATCAACATTTTCTACCTTTACGTTTTAAAATATTGGATAGGCATTACAGAGAAAATACCTTTGGTGTAATATCTTTAGCGCAGATGCTTGTTGTAAAAATCAGGTATTTAATAATTCTGCTTTATATATGGTTCTTGGCCTTCATCTGTTCCTAATGTCAGATGTTCATGTAACATTTTCATTTAGGCAAATTGTCCCTTTTTTTTTTTCCCCGAGAACCCAAATAATTTGAACTGATTTCTCTTTAAATTAATTTTTTATTTATATAATTATTATTAATCTAAATGATACACTAACCTTAACTTCACTGTGTTTTTTTAATTTCAGTAATATACTAATATCACAGTCAGTAAGCATTAAGATTGTAAAATGATAAAAGTCCTCAAAAACCAAATCTTGATAAACCATGTCTTTATAGTAAGGGATTTATTTATCTGCAAAGAGAAGTATCATTATGCAAAAAATTACGGGGGAAACATTTAAACTGAGAGTTTCTCGTGATGAAAATCTAATTTCTTCACTCTTTATAAGGGGGTGGGTGTTTCTTTTCCACCTCAGTGAGTTGAGAGGTGCAAAGTGCATAGACTTCTGAGTGAGCCCAAAGACGCTCAGCCTGTTCGCAAAGCAAATGAAATTAGAGGAGGAAAAAAAGAGAAGAATAAAGAGATGAATCAGGACCACGAGATTATCAACATAAAGATTGTCGAAAGGAGGAGGGACCCAAAGAACAGGGAGCTTTGAGAGGGGGGCAGAGAAAGACCATCGTATGTGGGGGTCCAAGTAGAAATCTCCGAGAAGACCAAAAATGGTTACCTAGCAAACGCCAGTGTTTCAGAACGTGGGAGCAGACCCCCGTCTTAGGAGAAGTCATCGGAAAAAGTCACTTTCCTCGGAGACAAAGGAGGCGAACGAAATCCCGGAGATACGCTTCTCTCTGTTAAATTCTGGTAAATCATCTGCACGGCACTGGTACCTGATCCAGACCACATAACTCTTGAGATCTTCATGATACCCTTTCCTTCCCTCCCTGAAATTTCTGGGTACGGGTGAGGGTCAGGAAAGAATTTCAGCAGAACCGGCCAAAACCCCCATTAAAGTCGCTTATTTCCAAAACAGTGAATTTCTTCTGAATCCACTTGCTGGGTTCTTCCGCAGCTGGCGTGATTTTCCAGATCTCCTCCCTTTTTGCACGCTCTGTGCAGGATGGGCTCCTGCTGGAAACTCGGGAGGGTGCAAGGTTCGATGCAGAGTTCTTTCTGTCCGTAAAGATGACTAAAGGGTCGCGTGCTTGCTGACCTATACTGAAATCGATTTATTGCAAAGGACACGCACGTTAAAAATCACCGTATACCTTTACGTTCTGATTTGTTTTTCACGACACTGTTCTCTTCCGCTCTGGAGCTCTAGAACCAAAAACTACGTCGTCCCCTTTTGGAATCTCGATCTCCTCCAATAATGCTCAAAATACGTGTGTCGGAAAAATGTTCCCTTCATTCACCTGTAAAGATTAGAGCGACCTCCTTTTGGTGGCCTAGGGTTTTCCTCATGTTGAGTTACTAGAAGACACGTATGCTCAAGCCCGGGGTTAATCTCCACAATATAAAGTAGGCATTGCTGACGTCTATAAAGAGGAAACAAATAAAATGAGAAGGGGAGGGTTCAGAGTACCCTTGAATATTTTTGAAGGTTGAAAGAGACCTGATTGTCCTTTTCACGAACAAAGAAGGAGAAACTTTAATGTAGATAAATGGTGGCATCCTGAAATTCGACTGTGTTTTACATATTGGGATAATTCCTTAAGGACATTAACTCGTATTTGTTGGGAAATTGGGTTATATTAACTAATCAAACTTTAATTTTTAAGACCCAATGTGAATTTAATACATTTTCAAATGACGAATTAACGAGAAACGGTAAAGTTACCCTGTAATTCAGATTTTGGGAGCACAACGGCCGTAGCCTTAAAGACTCATTGAAATGAAATTCATGATTCTTAAAAGGTCAACGCACGTGTGTCAAGAAGTCGTTGACACCTAAGTGACCGTGAGCTTTTACTGCGACGCTTTTCGATGACCGTACTTTTTCTTTGTCCCTTTTGGCGCAGTGGAGTCGTAAGTCTAGAGAGAGAGAATCGTAAACATGGAGTGTTACAGGTTTTTGATGCTAACGTTACTCCTTATTTACACGAAAGTTGATACACAGACCTGTCTTTGGTGTAGACTAGTTATCCCCGGTGATGGGGGACGCCCTCAGGGTGCCCTGGGCCATATAGAGTCGATCATCCCTGCTCTGCTCCCAACCCTGCCCCCGTCAGCCCGTGGTTTAAGAGGGGAGGTCCTCCTAGGTTATTGGCCAAAATATTCCGCCAGCTCCCACTTGCAGAGAAACCGGTGAGGCACTTGATGGTACCTGGGTGGACTTTATAAAGATACTGATGATGAGTCTTCTTACACGTGCCTGTTGCCAATTTCCTGGTGTAGATATGTAAATACCTCCTTCAAGATTTTATTTATTTGAGAGCGAGCATGAGTGCGGGCAGGGGCAGAGGCAGACGGAGAGGGAGAAGCAGTTTCCCCACGGAGCAGGGAGTCCGATGTGGGACGTGATCCCAGGACCCCGAGATCAGGACCTGAGCCAAAGGCACATGTTTAACAGACTGAGCCACCCCGGCGCCCCTTAAAGTTTCTTATTTTTAACTCATCTGTACGTCCAGCGTGGGGCTCGAATGTACAAAGCTGAGATTAAGACTCCCATGTTGTACTGACTAAGCCCTCCGGGCGCTCCTGGCACACATACATTTTATAACATTCTATATATAATATAATAATATAATATGATACATACCACGTATTATATTTTTACTGTCTCGTATATATAACATGTTAATATAACATACTTTGTATATTATTGCATATATAACATATATTAATATGTAATATTTTTACAGCGATGTGCAATAGTCTCTCTCTGGTTACCTTATCTCCTGCATTAACCGTATTTTCTTCACTCACATAGGCCTGCATCCCTACGTGCACATAACGTGTTTACGCGAGTACATGATGCCTGCCTTCGCGCGTCCTTATCCTGCGCCGCTGGCTATGTCTTTGAAGCTAACGCAAATCATAACTGTTGGAAAATTCCCACGCACAGTTTGTTGTTGAAATCACACATGGTCAGTCTGTTGCTGGCATAGAAACCTTTACGTTGTAAAGATCCGGCCATTCTAACAGAATAAACCTGGGTTTCGAGGCTAATACCAACGTGCATCCAACCGCCCAGTCCCGGGAAAGCGGCTGAGAAATCGGGGATGGAGACAGTGCTGACAAGGTCTTAATAGAAATCGCCCCTAACGTGGGGTCGCTGAGCACAAGGTGAAGTGACTTGTGGCTCTGTCACCAGGACACTAACCCTTGGGTTGCGGTCTTTTTAAGTGGAAAAGGAACAATGCTGCAGGCATGACGTGGGCCGAGGAGCTCCACGCGGAGATCCCACAGGTGGAGCTTGGGATGCATTCAGAGTCGAGTTCTGCTTTCCCCGTAAGCAGGCATTTACGCTCTGAACAAATCTGTACCGAGTTCCAGGTTCTTGAATACAACGGCACAGAAAGAACTAGGGTAACTTTTTTTAAAAAAGATTTTATTGATTTGTGGGAGAGAGAGAGAACGCACGCGTAACGGGGCAGCAGGAGAGGGAGAAGCAGGCTCCCCACTGATCCAGAAGCCCTCAGGACACGGCACTGTGGACGCGATCCCAGGACCCTGAGACCATGCCCTGAGCCGAAGTCACACGCTTCACCCACTGAGCCCCCCAGGAGCCCCTAGATGAGCAGGTTTTATTCCAAATTTACTTATTGTTAACGTCCTAAACATCGCCTCATTAACCTGCTCCTCCCCACGGGTACAAAACGGACACAAAGAAAGTAAGGGCTTGCAGATAAGACTGCGGCGGAAAACTAAAGCTTTGCTCACGGACGAAGCTAAAAACGGAAGCACCTCGATTTCATGGATTTTTGGCTCCGTAACGGCCAATGCTCGAGAGCGTTTGGAAGCGGCATTCTGAGGACCCAGTTGTGAAAGCCACTTATTTATATTTGCATTTTATGCTAAAAAAAAAAAAATGCAGAGGCACCTGGGTGGCTCAGTGGGCTAAGCATCTCCCTTCAGCTCAGGTCATGATCCCAAGGTCCTGGGATCGAGTCCTGCATTGGGCTCCCTGCTCAGCGAGAAGCCTGCTTCTCTCTCTGCCTCTCCCTCTGCCTGCTGCTCCCCCTGCTCCTGCTCTCTCTGCCAAATAAATTAAAAAAAATGTTAAAAAGAAAAACACAACAGTGGATCATTCTGTTTTGTTTGTGGAGCATTTCGCTGAGAATTTGCATTCCTGAGGACAAAGTTTTTGTTTCGTTATTAACCTTTTCTAAATCATGTGTGCAATCTCTGTCTTGAATTCGCAAGGTCTGTGACTCATTCTCGGAAATATTTTTTCTTTAAAGATTCTATTTGTTTGAGAGAGTGGGAGCGAGAGGGCATGAGCAGGGGTAAGGGGCAGAGAGAAAGGGAGAAGCAGGCTTGCTGCTGAGCAGGGAGCTCCACAAAGGGCTGCAGATGCCTATTTTCTTTTAAAAGCAAACTTATATATATATATTTTAAAACACATCTGTATTATTATATTAATATCTCGTTGCTGACCCGTCTCCTTTCTTCCCATGACCTTGACAGGTTGCAGTTGTAGGATTTTCCATCACTTGCATCAGAACTTTGTCTCAACTTGAAAATAGTCTTTCTTTCCATCTTTCTCAAATGATGTGTTAAAAAAATACATAACTAGAAAATATTTTCGGATACATCGTTGACGTTTCAAATTATTCCTGTAGACTGACATTAAGAAGACAGGAGCTTGAAGGTCTCCTGGAAGGATTTTCCGCTGGTGTTTTTACTGAATCCTGATGATGTACTGCTTCATTTCGGGGCATTTCTGTGTTTGTTGTGTTTTTCGAGTTGGGGGGTCCGTTGTCCTCCATTTCATCTGACTTTTTTTTTTAATTTATTTATTTGACAGACAGAGATCACAAGTAGGCAGAGAGAGAGGGGAAGCAGGCTCCCTGCTGAGCAGAGAGCCCGATGCGGGGCTTGGTCCCAGGACCCTGAGATCATGACCTGAGCCGAAGGCAGAGGCATTAACCCACTGAGCCACCCAGGCGCCCCTCATCTGACTTTTTTATCATCACAGTCCGAGAAGCATTTCCCCCTGGACGGCGGTACGGTACGAGAATCCCGAGATCTGCAAACACCTGTCAGTTCTAAAGCACGGAAGGAAGAAACCTGCTGTCCGGGTCCCCGGCTGCACCAGGAGGGTGTTTGGAAGGGCAGGGATGTGGGGCGTTGTGGGGATGCAGGCTCGTTCCTTCTGCCGCTGGAGATGGGAGCCCTGTGCGGGGATTCCGTGGGACCTTTCCTCAGCGCCGTGGTTCTCACTCCTGCACACGTAATGACACACGCGAACTTTAAGGGCTGGATGGGGTTACCACTGCCATTGGATTCGGACATCCTGGCCTCTCTCCTCCCTCATTATAAGACACCCCTTTCCCAGGAGAGCCGAGAGCTGACCGAATCGATGCCGGGCCCTTACCGTTCTTCCTGATTCGAACCCAGAACCAGAACTCCCTTCCTCTGTCTCCTCCTGCTCATGCTGCTCCTGCCTCTCCTCCTTCTTCCTCCTATGATGCCTGTTCCGTTTCCCGTATTACGCAGAGTGACTCGCTGCATTAGCCCTGTCGTGTCAGGAGTTGTCGCAGGAGATGGGAACCCTACAATGTGTTTTTCCTCTTGATTCCCATTGGCCAATTCTCTTGGAGCCAGTTAAAGGGTTTGCATGTAGTTTTCATTTTTTTTTTCCCCTAAAGAAAAAGAGGGAAGGCAATGGCTATCTTGAAAGATGAGTGAGACCTAGAACCCAGTGAATCCGTCCTGAAATACCATCGATCATGACTGGTGACCCTGGAGGTTTTTAACGTGGATGAGCCGTTGTGACTTTAGGAAGAGGATTGCTGTTTAAAATGTGTATGTGTGGGGGCGCCTCGGGGTTCCGTGGGTGAAGCCTCTGCCTTCCACTCCTGTCAGGATCCCAGGGTCCTGGGATGGAGCCCCACGTCGGGGTCCTTGCTCAGCATGGAGCCCGCTTCTCCCTCTCCCACTGTGCATGCTCTCTCTCTCCCATAAATAACATAAGAATTAAATGTGTTTGAGCTAGAGTTTGCTCTGCATAGACCCGTGTTCTGAACATGAACTTCACAGCCTTCACTGATAAGCAATAATATTGAAGGCTCTACGCTTTCATCAATTAGATTTTAGGACATTAATTAGGATTTATTCACTTGTTTTAGAGATAGCACATGAGCAGGAGGGCCAGAGAGAGAGGGAGAGACAGTCTCCAGCAGACTCTGCACTGAACGCGGACCCCGATGCGGAGTTCGATCTCACCACCCCGAGATCATGACCTGAGCTGAAACCAAGAGTCAGACGCTCCACTGGCCGAGCCCTGCAGGTGCCCCAAGGCTGCAGGGTTGAGAAAAGTGCAGGTGTAGTCTGATTGGCACGCTAGAGGTGCTGAAGAGGGCCACCAACCTGAGCCTCCTTACGGCCAGGCTCCGTCGCCCACGTCCGCTCTGTACAACGCTGAAGTCCAACAAAATAAAATGGCGCACCCAACGTAGAAGAAGCAGCAACACCGTGCGTCCCACCCAACCTCCCCTTTCTCTTCTCTCTTGACTTTGGAAGCGTGTTTCATCCTACACGCACAGCGTATGACCTAGTTACGCTAGACCTGGATTCCATATCCTTGGAGTCTCTCTTTTCACATCTGCTCAGCAGAATCTCTGTCCTTGAGTTGCTTCAGGGACCATTCTGTTTGCGTGTGAGACGCAGAGAGGCACAGGTAGAAAGACCACACGTTCCTGACCTGTTGAATTCTTGCCCTAATATGGCCAAGATGTACATTTTCACGTTCCACAGAACCTGATGGTTCTTCCTGTCGCCACTTAGGACTCATCACGTGTGTGTGAAGCATGCTGGGCAGTACTCTCAATAAAGAGAAAGAACGGCAGAATTAACAGATTCTACCCACTCCGTGTTTTCCTGGCAGATGTAAAGTGGTGGGTTGCCTGTACGTCAGGCCTGCCGAGAGCTTTCCAAAATGTGTTTCCAAAAATGGGGAGTGGTGGAGAAGCAGCCCCAGTATGGTTTGAGATGGCAGGGAGCCACGGAACATGTATTTAGACAAAATTTTGAAGTGGAAAAGTAAACCGTAAACCTGATAAGCCCACGTCCGGGTGCTTGCACTCGGGGTAGACTCTCAGCGTGGGCTTAGAAATAACTGCAGGACGGTCAACCGAAATGGCGGCGCCGGCCTCCACGATGTCACAGACTCGTCCGTGGTGGGGAAAGGACTCCCAGGGGGTGAGACTGAAGGTACGGGGCTGTTCACTGTAGAAGACTTCATGGATCCAGGATTCAAGAGAAGGCTCCTGCTCTTCCTGTCCTCTGCTAGCCGTGAAGGACTTCTGCCCAGAAGATAGAAAGTGCTTGGGATAGAGACAGTGAGATTAACTCCCATCGGGAGGAAGACCAGGTTAATAAGTAAATCATGGGCTCCGTGTTTAAAAACTGTCTCATACGCTTCTTATTTTCTATTGTTTTAAAACCGTTTAACCTGCACTCCGCTGTTTATAATTACAAGGGTCCTTCTCTTTAAATAATCAAACGGAGGAGGACGTTCCAAGTATTAGCTTTACGAATCAAATCTAGTAATAGAAAGAATAAAACCTCATTACCAGGTATGTTTTGTCCAGAAACATACAGTAGTTTTCATATAGAGAAGCCATCAGTGTTTATCTCTAACTCTGTTCCCCGGATAAAGGCAGAAAGCTCTGTAGTCAACTTAGATGCACGAGAGCAATTGAATAAACTCGGGAAAACTCACCAGGAGAACGGGTAAGCAAAGGGCAGTGTATTCACACAGTGGGATTCTACGTAGCAGAAAAAGAAACATCAGGGACTCCCCTACATATGAGGAGGACAGGTTGCTCTTGCAGACTTGGGGTTCAAAGAAACTAACCAGCACAGAAGAAGTGCCCGTGTATGTGCTGAACTCAGATTCAGAGGAAGCTCAGCGAGCAGGAGAAAGCAGAAACAGAATGATGGTTTTCCATCGTGCAAGGAGCATGAGGATTTTTCCCAGTGATGGACAGACGCAGCCCCTTGTGTAAAGGGCTAGACTCATGGGATGATTAGAATATTAAAGCACACACTTACCACCTGCATTTTACTGTTGGTACTTTTTATCTCAATAAATTAAGAGAAGCAGACAGACTCTTGCACAGTTACAGGCACAGCAGGCATCCAAAAAAATGGGGAGGAAAACCAGTCGCCATAACACAAAGCTGCTCTCCTTCAGTGTCAAGATCTTTGACATCTTCTCTTCCTGCCAATAAAACCCACAGTCATTCAGGTTAGCGGTAGCTGTTTCATGACATTTACAACTCTCTGTCTCGGACCAAAATGATTCTTGAACGTGTGATGGCCTTTTCCCTATCCTTCAAGTTACTCATCACACATGTCCACACCCTGCTGATTCTCTAAGTATGAAATTACGTGTGTCTCCCTAAACACGGGGTTCGGGCTTCCAGGAGAGGAAGAGGTTCAGAAGTCTTCATGCCTCTGATCTGTCTGTGGCTAGATCTGATTCCTCTGGGTTGACCATGACTTCACCATGGAAGCAGTCAGGCTCCCAATCTCTCTCTCTCTCTCTTTTTAAATTTCATTTTGTTTTCTTTTCAGTGTTCCAGAATTCATTGTTTATGCACCACACCCAGTGCTCCATGTAATCCGTGCCTTCCATAATATCCACCACCAGGCTCCCCCAACCTCCCACCTCACTCCCTTCCAAAACCCTCACTTTATTTCTCAGAGTCCACAGTCTCTCATGGTTCAACTCCCGATCCGATTTCTCCCAACTCCCTTTTCCTCTCCATCTCCCCATGTCCCCCATGTTATTTCCTATGCTCCACAAATAAGTGAAACCATATGATAATGGACTCTCTTTGCTTGACTTATGTCACTCAGCATAATCTCCTCCAGTCCTATCCATGCTGCTACAACAGTTGGGTATTCATCCTTTCTGATGGAGGCACAATACTCCATAGTGTATATGGGCCACATCTTCCTTATCCATTAGTCTGCTGAAGGGCATCTTGGTTCTTTCCACAGTTTGGTGACTGTGGCCATTGCTGCTATGAACATTGGGGGTACAGATGGCCCTTCTTTTCACTACATCTGTATCTCTGGGGTAAATACCCAGTAGTACAATTGCAGGGTCATAGGGAAGCTCTATTTTTAATTTCTTAAGGAATCTCCACACTGTTTTCCAAAGTGGCTGCACCGACTTGCATTCCCACCAACAGTGTAAGAGGGTTCCCCTTTCTCCACATCCCCTCCAACACTTGTTGTTTACCGTCTTGTTGATTTGGGCCGTTCTAACTGGTATAAGGTGGTATCTCAATGTGGTTTTGATTTGAATCTCTCTGGTGACTAGTGATGATGAACATTTTTTCATGTGTCTGTTAGCCATTTGTATGTCTTCATTGGAGAAGTGTCTGTTCATGTCTTCTGCCCATTTTTTGACGTGATTATTTGTTTTTGGAGTGTTGAGTTTGAGGAGTTCTTTATAGATCTTGGATAGCAGCCCTTTGTATTGTCATTTGCAAATATCTTCTCCCATTCTGTGGTTGCCTCTTTGTTTTGTTAAATGTTTCCTTTGCTTGCAAAAGCTTTTCAACTTGATGAAGTCCCAAAAGATCATTTTCGCTTTTGTTACCTTTGCCTTTGGAGACATATCTTGAAAGAAGTTGCTGTGGCCAAAATCGAAGAGGTTACTGCCTATGTCTCCTCTAGGATTCTGATGGATTCCTGTCTCACATTGAGGTCTTTTATCCATTTCGAGTTTATCTTTGTGTATGGTGTAAGAGAATGGTCGAGTTTCATTCTTCTACACATGGCTGTCCAATTTTCCCAGCACCATTTACTGAAGAGACTGTCTTTTTTCCACTGGATATTTTTCCTGCTTTGTTGAAGATTATTTGACCATAGAGTGGAGGGTCCATATCTGGACTCTCTACTCTGTTCCACTGGTCTATGTGTCTGTTTTTATGCCAGTACCATGCTGTCTTGGTGATCACAGCTTTGTAGTGAAGCTTGAAATCAGGCAACATGATGGCCCCAGTTTTGCTTTTCCTTTTCATTATTTCCTTAGCAATTCGGGGTCTCTTCTGGTTCCATAGTAATTTTAGGATTGTTTGTTCCAGCTCTTTGAAAAATGCCAGTGGAATTTTGATCGGAATGGCATTGAAAGTATATATGGCTCGAGGCAGTATAGGCATTTTGACAACATCTATTTTTCCGATCCGTGAGCATGGAATGGTCTTCCATCTTTTTGTGTCTTCCTCAATTTCTTTCACAAGTGTTCTGTAGTTCCTCGAGTGCAGATCCTTTACCTCTTTGGTTAGGTTTATTCCCAAGTATCTTATGGTTCTTGGTGCTATAGTAAGTGGAATTGATTCCCCATCTGTTATTTAGATGCTGCTCCTATTTCTAGTGGTCAGCTTCCTCAGTGCCCACACCAGGTGCTTCATCAGTGTCAGCAACAACAGTCTAATTAGTCTGCTTTGTCCAGTGCAGATCCTTTAACAAATGAATCCCCTCTGGGGCTGAAGGTTCTGTGAGATGAACTTCGTTGTTCTATAAACTTCTCATACATCATGAGAAACAGTGCTGGGATGGCATAGAGAGACTCAGGACTGTATCTTTACTCAGTTGTGACCAGCCCCGGTTAATGAGGAAGGTCACTTCTTCTGAATAAAGCCATGACATTTGAATTATTCCTCCAAACCCAACCTTCTGGTGGTCCTTTCTTCACCACGCTGACAAAGCTCTTTGACAATTAAGCATTCATGGCTCCCTTCTTCTCAGGAGAATTCCCACATCAAAATAAAAGAAGATGGGCAAAGATTAAACATTTCTTCATATGTAGGACCACACATGTGTGAATGCCTTGATACATTCTATGTCTCCTATACAGTAGAATCTCAGATTTCATTTATACTATCACTTGGATGGGTAGAGAAAATGGAATTTATTTAGTTTGAAACAAATCTGCCCTTTCTTCAAGTCCCAGCCTGTGCGTTAGTAGGGAAAATAAAATCAATTACCTCTTTGACATGGTTTAAAATCTTGGTCTAATTACATAATTTGAATCCATTATTGGATAGAATTTCTTAGAAATTTTGACTCTTGGGGCATCTGGGTGGCTCAGTAGCATCTGACTTTTGATTTTAGGCTCAGGTTATAACCTCAGGATCATGAGATCAAGCTCCAGGCTCAACAGGGAATCTACTTCTCCCCCTCTTCTTCTCTGTCTGCTCCTCACTGCCTCCCTGGTCTCTCTCTCAAATAAATAAATCTTTAAAAAGAACAACAACAACAACAAAAACTCAGAAATCTTGACTCTCAGCCTTCTTCCTCTGCTTCTCTCCCTAAGATGTGGAAGAAAGATGTCATTGGATTCATAGATCTAGGGGGAGATGGTTCTTTGGGTGCCATGTTGAGCTCCTCTGGTCTGTGGCATCACCCTCTGTGCATCTGGGAAGTACGTGCTTGCCCTGCTACTCTTCTGAATTCACATCTCTAGCTGGTACTGTTCTTTCTTTTCTGTCTCATCCTGGGTGATGCCTTTTGAGCCTGGCTACCATTGTGATGGCAGGGTTCAGGGACTTTGCTCTGTCATTCATTCATGGGAGCTATAAGACTCGTCCTAGCCTTTGCTCTGCAGACCTGTGATCCTGCTTGGTCCCATCCTGCTGGGAAATTCCAGTGGGCCCCACATCATGTGAATGGTAGCTGGAGGGCAGGGTTGCTCATCTGTTGAGGAGGTTGTTTTCAAAGGAGTGCCTGCTGAAATCTCCTTTACCTTGCTTATCTCTGTGCGGTGCCCTGGAAGAGTTTCTTCTCGGACCACGGGATGCCTTTTTCAGAATCACACCAAGTTCTTTAAAGTCATTGGGTTCTCCATGAAAGGATGCTGTGTGATAGTTCAACGACAGTTTGGTTCACGTGATTTTCGTACAACTTGGAAAAACCTATAAACCCAATTGATAGAAATGAATGTTACTCAAATTGCCCTGAAAAGTGTCTATTTCTACTTTGCCTGAATAATCTCAGTTGTGAAATGCAGAAAGATGGATAAAGTTCATACTGTAGCTCAGCATTTGTTAAGCTCTGTCTTGAATGCTGCTTTATATTTGAGTTCCCGTGAGTCTTGGTCGGGATCGAGCCACCCGCTGCAGGACTACTGTCACTGTCAGGGCCGAAGGACATCTCCTAGAATAGTTGGCTCAAAGTTTGCCCGAGTCACTCAGGTTTTAAGCCATGCAACATTTCATTTGCGCCTAAAGATAGCAAGTGGGTGGGAGTGACTACGGTTGATGGCCTGTAGTTCACTTCAAGTAAAGTCAAAATTAGTTTACCCTTTTCTGTTCGTTTTGGTCTTAGGCAAATGTGTTTTTTTAGCCATAGTTTAAGCCTATTTATTTTATTTATTTTTTTTTATCCTTAAAATCTATCTATTATATCCACGCTGAAGCATGCACCGGAAAGGTGGTTATCTTCATTGCATATTTTGATGAAGTTATATGTTACCCGAACCCACATGTGCTTCCTAACATGTTTGGAAGGTTTTTGAAAATATTTTCCATTTTCTACAATCATAACCTTCTTGACAGGCTTTAGATTTTGGAAGCAGATCTTGCGTTAGTGAACAGAATGCAGATGAAATGTATGGGATTCTCAAGGACATGGCTTGCCTACATATTCTTCTATTGGGGGAAAAAAGACATAAGCTAGCATTAATCAAACCAAGTTTTTAGAATTCTGAGTGGTTCTGATACATGTTTCTCTTTTACTTTTCATTGGAAATGTACTCAAACTACCATCTGCAAAAATATATCCATTTTGGTTAACTTTTAGAAGGAGTTTTATTTTATTTGGTTGATGTGTTTTATTGACCTTGAAAGAGTATAAACTAAAATGTTGTTTTCAATGATAAAAACACAAAAGAATTACAAAATATCTCCTGTTAAATCTGAAACTGTTGTTTCATATAAGGTGATGAAATTATTTTAGTCAAAACTACTGTTTACCAGGTGTGCCTGAGGGACTCAGTTGGTTGACTCTCCTACTCGTGGCTTCCACCAGGTTGTGATCTCATTGGTTCAAGGCCCATGTTGGGCTTCACACGGAGCCTACTTAAGAAACAAACAAACAAAAAAACACCAAAAAACAAAAAAAAAAGAAAAAAAACCCAGAACTAGTATTTAACAAAAAATATTGATGCTGGTCAATATTTTTCCTGCAGGTAGAGATTTTCATTCTATTTGGGAAAAATATGTTCGTGAAAATATTTCTCTGATTGAAATATGTTACTGTTTTAAAATTACATGGATATTTGCCCCATATATATTCCCAGTTCCATGGTAACAAAACTATCTTAATAATCAGGAAAGAAACACAGCTTGTATTGTTTTGGTTTTATTTACTTATTTTTTTTTAGAAAATGAGCTGTTATCTGTATTCATATATGTATATGTTCCTTTTTTCTTTGATTCCATTTCATCTCTTGTCTGGAAATAGAACAAGTGACATTTACAGCTTTGTTATTGTAAAGCAATTATTACGTCTTTCCTTTAGGCTATGTGAAGTCATTCTCACCAATTCATTCAATTACTATAGAATTCGCAAATAATATAAAGCATATATATGCATGTCTATTTATTTTTTTAGTATTTCATTTATTTATTTGACATACAGATTTCACAAATAGGCAGAGAGGCAGGCAGAGAGAGAGAGGAGGAAGCAGGCTCCCCGCTGAGCAGAGAGCCGACGTGGGGCTCCATTCCAGGACCCTGAGATCGTGACCTGAGCCGAAGGCAGAGGCTTTAACCCACTGAGCCACCCAGGTGCCCCTATGCATGTCACTTTAAAGATACACGGGGAAAAATAAATGATGCACGTTGGTAGAAAGATAAGTATCTTTTTTTTTTTTTAAAGATTCTATTATTTATTCAACAGAGAAATCACAGGTAGGCAAAGGGGCAGGTGGAGAGGGGCAGGGAAAACAGGCTCCCCACTGAGCAGAGAGCCTGAAGCAGGGCTTGATCCCAGAACCCTGAGATCATGACCTGAGCCGAAGGCAGAGGTCTTAGCCCACTGAGCCACCCAGGCACCCCAAAAGATATGTATCTTTTACACAAAATTTCAGTCCCTCCACTGACTGGGGGAGATGGTCACATAAAAGTTACCCAAGTGTGGTTCTCAGCTCTTAGGAAGGTCTTACCATTAACCATTGGTATTTAAAAAAAGAAACAAGTGAATGCTCATTATTGTGGTTTTTAAGTATTGAACGAAAGAACTAAAGGACTGACTCACAAAATGATTTTTAAGTATTGAACTGAAGGACTGATTCACAAAATGATTATGAAACACTCACAGACTCTAGATCTTGAGTTTAACTCAGATTTCTCACCATCGCAGATTGTGATTTTCTGCGACATGATGCAAGCAATAGGTGGTGGAAATGATACCCAAATTAAATGGTATGTTAGAAAGTATATGAGTGAAGAGAGCAAGATCAGGAGGGACGGGCATAGTATGTACTCAGTACCACTCAACTGTACACTCATCAACTGTGAGCCCAGTAAATGTTATGCTGTATGTATTTTACCACATTAGAAATCAGAGAGAAGAGTAGAGCACGTGCAAAAGAGTTCTGCTTTAGTAGTCTGGTCTCAGACTAAAGTCTCCACTTCCTCCCAACAACGTTTAAAAACAAGACTTGAAAAAAACAAAGAGTTTCCATGTTTCATGAGAGTATTCCAGAGCAAAGCTCAAGAGTATATACAAACACAGTCTGCCCCAAAAAGGGGACATTTACAAAGACTGGTATCTAAGGAGATCTTACTGACCTGCAAAAGAACGGAAACATGTGACCCACGGGGAGGAAGAAAGCTCCAGTAAAGAGAAGTGCGCCAAGAAGTTATATAGATGATAGAATTCCGAGACGGGGCATTAAATCGTCCTCCATAAATACAACCCTTCAACTTATGGTGCCGGCCTCAGAAAGAAGGTCAAGGAAAATGTGAAAGCAAAATTAATCTTCTAGAGTCAAAAGATGCAGTCTTTCAGATAAGGGTACTACCAGAAGGAACGAACAGCAGATGAAAATCAAAGAAAACCAAAATTTAAAAAAGTATGCAAAACAAAATATCCATATTATGAAGGCTGGTGCAAAAGGAAACAGGGATCCACTCAACTTTGACACAACAGCAAGCGGAATGATGTGCTTATCACTGGATTTCCAGGGGGAAATATGTTAATCTTGCCATTTGTCCCCCAGATTTAATGAAGACTGTACATCTGTTCAAAAAAAATAATCCAATGAGTATGGCATGGGAGAAACCTGAGAGAAATAAAAGCAAGATGCATTATAATCCAATAACCATAAGGTAGTAATCCAGACGCTTTCAGAGAGAGCTGCTGGAAACCCCCCTTACTTACGGAGGAGCAGACATAAGGCTGGCAGTGTCTTTCTCATCAGAAACAGTGCAAGCCAGGACATAGCCGAGGGCCATCTTTCAAGAACTGAATGTCCCATTCATCCTAGGATTCTCCGCAGAGTGAAAACACCTTTGAAAATAAAATGGAAATACAGACTTGTTCAGATGCCCCAGCTGAAGAAGCTGTCAGCAATAGACCGACGGAGTAAGAATGCAGAAGCCTTCTTGCCAGCAGCAGCACAATTGTGCATATTGGGAATCCAGATCTGCACACGGGAGTGACACATGCTGGAAGTGATGCCCGTGATAGTGTAAGTGGAAAGGGACATGGACAGAGGTGGAAAATAGAGCATAAGTTTCTTCTTTGTGGCAGGGTATAGGAACACGCACCACGGGGCTGGGATAACTAACATGTGTATAACGTGAACACTAAGCAAAATTCTGAAGGAAGAAAAAGTTACCGACAATGAAGAGAGAGAAGAAGGGAGAAAATAAAAAGATAACAAAGAACAATTGAGACAGGGAAAACATACAAGAAGATGTAGAGACAGTTACGTTTAAAACCTGCACATCAGTAATCAAATAGAAATGACCTACATGCCTCAGGTTCGACGCTAAGCTGCCTACAAAAACACTTAAAAAATACAGCGAGGTTAAAAATAATACACAGGAGAAGGGATGTACTAGAAATACCAACTTACCGACGACTAGAGTGGCCCGATTTAGAGCAGAATGAGCTGGATCGGGAGTAAGGATTGGTGAACGAGGTAAAGACCATTGGTTAAGTCAGGTATGTTGCTAGCTTGGAGAGGACATAACCATCCTAAGGGCTCAGGACAACATAGCACAGCTCTGAAATACACGAAGCCAGAAATAATCTGAAAGCAGGAATTAGCACATTCATAATTGTAGTCCGTTCAAAATATCTCTTCCTTTTTTAATAAAACAAGGGCACAGAGAATCCATAAGAATGAAGACCAGAAGAACACTTTGGACATTTATAGAACATTCGGCATCAGACTCTTACATTCTTTTTATGTGCACACTGGATGTTTATTCAGATACAGGATATATGGGTCATCAGTCAAGTCTCAATAGATTTTAAATGGTTTAAATCATTTCATGTTCTGTGGTGACAATGGGATTAAATGAATGATTGATAACCGTAGCTGAATATTCCAAGTATTTGGAAAATAAGCAGTGGGCTTCTCAATGATACGAGTATCAATAAGGAAATTGCAGAGAAATTGGAGTGATGTTCACTGAAGGAAAATATGATCATGGTGTATCAGAAGGTGGTGGGTATGTATGTGACCTAGACTGTTGGTGGGAGTGTTACCAACAGCATAGGTTGGTAACATAGGTACCAACTCATGTCCAAACTCATCACATTCTATACGTTCATCATGCCCATTTTTATCTACTTATGATACCTCAGTTAAGCTAGAAAACAAATTTTCAGTTCCACTATGACAGAAAGATGTAGGTGGCAACTCAAGTACTTTTAGGGATATTTATACTGGAGAGACTTACTATTAAGGTAATAACGCCTTATGTCAGTGTCTTCATTCTCCACTTGAAGAATCTAGAAGATCAACCAAGCATAAGTAGAAGGAGAATGGTAATAAAACAGAAACCATGATCCATAAAAAGATTAAACCATAGAACATATCATATTAGTGAAACCAAAGATGGCTATTTGAGGACAGCAATATGGATCTTAAACCTTTAACCAAACTGTTAGCCTAACTCCGATCACTTTACCAATATCCGAAATGAAAGAGGTATGATCCCTTCAGATCTGCAAGCATTAAAAGGATGATAAGGAAAATTAAAAACAAGTATAAGAGAAAAGATTCTGTGCTGTAGATTAAATATACACGTTTCCCGAAAGCCGCAAAGTTCACTCAGGCGGGAATAGCCACATACTTATTGAATAAATTGATTTTGTGTTTAAAAGCCTTTCCGCCAAGAAATCACCAGGTTCAGTGGCCTCACTGGGTGAACTGTTCTAACCATTTAAAAGATTAAAAAATACTAATTCTACACACATTGTTTCAGGAACTGACAGAAGAGGGAACATTTATGATCTATTCAGTGCGGTTGGACATACCCTGATCTCAGAGACAGACCAACACACAGCTCAATTAGAGAAGAAAGAGCCAAAGAAAAATACCCCTTTTCATAAATGCATAATTATTTAAAAATAGTATCCAGAGGAATCCAGTACCATTTATATGTCAACAATATGTGTACATGTGCTATTTCAACATGGCAGACCATGTCTACAGACCTGTACCTAACACCGTATTTCATGGTGTAAGACTGAATATTCTCAGATAAGGCCATAAAGTGGTTCACAATTTTTTTTAGTATTCTTTTTTTATTCTTTAAGTATCTAGTATTTTTAGGGATATCATCACTCTATGTGTAATATCTATTGTCTACATGTCTTTAGTTACTATTGTTAGATGTTTATCAATTTTGTTGATTATCCTCTGAGAACCAGCTAGGTTTTTTTTTTTTTTCCTATTTTTTTTTCTGTTTTTATTTTATTGAATTCTACTTTGGTCTTTATTCTTTCTTTCCTTGATTCATGTTCTTCCTTTATTTCTTATTTTTATTAAGTTGTTAAAATCTTGATTCCAGTGTAGTTAACATGCAGTGTTATGTAAGATTCGGGCATACAATATAGTGGTTCACCCCTTTCCTTCACCACCCGGTGCTCATCGCAAGTGCCCTCCTTCTTCCCCGTTAACATTCAACCCATCTCACCACCTGTCCTCTGGTGACCATCAGTTGGCTCTGTAGAGTGAAGAGTCTGGGGGCACCTGGGTGGCTCAGTCGGTTAAGCATCCAACTCTTGATCTCAGCTCAGTTGATATCTGGGTCATGAGTTCAAGCCCCATGAGTAGAATCACATGATACTTGTCTTTCTCGAACTTATTTGACTTAGCCTTATACTTTCTAGCTCCAACCATGTTGTTGCAATTGGCAAGACTTCATTCCTTTTTATGGCTGAATAATATCCCATGGTGTGTAAACACACACATGTATACACACACATATGTATTTCATGAATTTATATACACCCCCTCCCACATATCTTTTATCCATTCATCTCTCAACAGACACCTAGGCTACTCCCATAATTTGCCTATTGTTGATAAGGCTGCTGTAGACTTGGGGGTACCTATATCCTTTCAAACTAGTGTTTTCTAGTCTCTGGGTAAATGTGATTACTGGATCATAGGGTAGTTGTCTTTCTAACTTATTGAGGAACCTCCACATTGTTTCCCACCGTGACTGCACCAGCTTGCATTCCCACCAACAGTTCAAGAAGATTCCCCTTTCTCCACATCCTCCCCAACACATGTCGCTTCTCCTCTATTTCTTATTTCTAAGTTGGAAGCTGAGGTCATTGGTTTTTTGCTTTCTAATACAGGGATGTGGTGCCATATACTTTCCATTGATAACTGCTCTGGATAAATCTCACCCATTTGTCTAAGCTGTGCTCCGGCTGGCACTCACTTCCCAATGAATGCTACTTCTCTTTTGATTTTGTTTCTTTGACCCACAGGCTGTCTAGGATATCGTTCTCAAATGCTTTCGGATTTTTTCAGATAGGTTTCTGTTCATGATTTCAGAATTCTTCTATATGCTCAGAAAACATCCTATTTACAACTTGAATACTTAGGGCCCAGGATATGGTTATGGTCTCCCTTGGCACATGTTCTTGAGGTCACCAGAATGAACTGTAGATTCTGCTACTGTGAGTCAGCCTCTCTCTGAAGACGTGCCAGGTCTCAGGGGGTGCGTTATGTGCCTCCTGCCATTTTGTTTTCTTTAAATCTTTCCTGATCTTCTGTCTATTTCCATCAGTTATTGATAGAGAAATAGTAAAAGCTCCATTATACCTGTGGATTTTTCTATTCTCCTTAAAGTCTGTTCAGGTCCTTCTTCATGTTTTGTGACACTGTGTGAGTTTATAGATTTTGAGGATTGTTATATCCAGTTGAGGAAAGGACCCTTATGTCACTATGAAATGACCCTCTCTGTCCCTGTTAATATTCTTTGCTCTAAAACTTACTTTGATACTAATTTATCTGTTATGTATTTCTTTTGATGAATGTCATCAGGGTTATCCTTCTCCTTTCTATTAGCCTATTTGAGCTTTTATATGTCACATGTTTTTTTTAGGAAGCACATAATTGAGTCATGCTTTTTTTTTTTTTAAATCCAGTATCTGCCTTTTTAAAAGATTTTATTTATTTATTCATGAGAGACAAGAGGGAGGCAGAGGAAGAATCAGGCTCCCCATGGAGTAGGGAGCCCATAACATAGAACTTGATCCCAAAGACAGACGCTTAACTAATTGAGCCACCCAGGCACTTAATATCTGCCTTTTTTGTTGGGGTATTTTGGCCATTCACACTTAATGTGATTATTCACATGGTTGAATTCAGACCTACTTTTTTGGGGTGCCTTTAGCTCAGGTCATGATCCCAGGGCTCCCTGCTCAATGGTGAGTCTGCTTCTCCCTCTGCCCCTCACCCCATTCATGCTCTCTCTCATTCTCTCTCTCTCAAATAAATGAAATCTTAAAAAAAAAAAAAGAAAAAGAAAAAGAAAAAAGAAACCTATGTTCTTGAGGTGGTACCATACTGCTCCTGTGTCCTCGAAGAGATGACAATGGTATCTCGCATTTCTGTGCTGTTTAGATTGCTGCTGTCAGTTTTACTTCTGCATGTGACAAACCGCACAGTACGCTGTTCTCAGTGCTTTCAGATGTGTCTGTTATCACCGTAGGACATTTAAGTGGTGAGGAAAATGTTTTGAGATCCCTCCAGTTGTGAGTTTCGCTGCTCTTCATTCCTTTGTGTAGACGAGAATTCCTTAGTATACCGTTGCTCCAAGCATGCCCTTCCTCTTTTCTTAACTTGGCAAGTGTGATGACGACAGATGTTTTGACTTTTGTGAGTCTGGCAAAGTCTTCACAAAGCCTTTTACCTTCATTTATTTCAGGCATTGTATTTTACGTTTCTATAATTTACATTTTTTTTTTAATATCTACTGACTTTTTGGCTCGGGTTTTCTTTTTTCTTCAGTTTGTCAGAGAGTGTCCTTGCGTGCTGGAGAATTTTTGTGTGTGTTCCTTTGAAACTTTGTTAGGTATTTCTGTCTCCGTGTTGGAGTCTCATGATTATGTTTTCCCACTCAGGCTGTGATGGTCCAGGGTATCGCTATGGCGAGTGTGTTTCTGATCGCCTCATGGGCATTTCATGTATTTGGAGACTCTGGCTCCTCTCTCAGTGGTAATCGTGCTGTGTAGAAGACGTGTGTAGATTCCCGCTCACTTTTGCAATCTTTCTTTTGTAATTCACTCACTGTGAATCTGGTCGTCGGCGTGTGCTACCCATTGGCTACCCAAAAACCCCCGACACCATTCCACACTGTAAACCAGCTTCCCAGCATGCTTCTGTATTTAAAACCAAAACCAAGCAGTATCCTGCGTATAACTAACTTACGCAAGAGAAATAAAGCCCCTCCTTCCGTCTCCTTATAGCATTAAGAGCAGGAATAGGCCAGGCTTGTGTCTGACCATCCCCCCACACCTCTGCCCTCGGGACATCTCCACGTTCTTGCCCACACAGACTCAAGGAAATAGATCACTCGTAGCCGCACTCCCACTTAGATGGGGGAACAGAGTTTCTGGGCACCTCAGTCCGGCTAGTTGGGATTTGGTTCAGGACTACCTTAGAGGTAGAGGGTATAACTTGCGAGTGAAATCTTTGGACAGAACGAGTTCTTTGCAGGCAGACGTGGGACTAGAGCATCGAATTTAGAGATCATCGTAGGAAATGTTGATCATTGCTGACACCTGTCATATCCTAGAACGGTTGCCCACTGAAAGACAAAAGGTAACAGGTCTGTTTCCTATTACGCACAGAACTCTTGCTTATGTGGGATTATCACATATTTAGGAAAGACTGTTGGTCTGATCCCAAATTCTCCAAACCATAAAAATACCTTTCCTTCTCTTTCTGTCTCACCCATAAAGAATTTGGGGCAGTACGTAAGTGTCACCATCTTGGTCAGGCTGACATCACGCATCATGCCACAGAGAGACACCAACTGTTTACACACACATCCTGATGATCACCAGGGAAGGGGGGCTTATTACCACTTCTGACAGATTTCTCTTGATAATCTAAGTCTAATTATTTCCACTATTGTGATAAATCCGTTTTTCTTTCATATTTTATTATAAAAATGTCAAAGGGAAAGGAAAAACAGGCTGAAAGCATGCGTGTGATATTCAAATCATGTCGCTGCAATGTTGTTGAGGTTTTTCCCTTTAGAAATAATTACGAAGAAAGCCTCAAGGGCCCTTTATTTTTCCATCATAAAGCAAAACATGGATTTAATGAAAGGAGCCTGAAGGAGGCTTTTGGCACCATAATTAGCTTTCAAATGGGTTGTTTGAATTTTTTTGACTCATTAAAACCTATTTTAGATTTGATATGTTCTGTTAATCAATACTTTACAATTTTGTGGGGTTTTTTTGTGACATAGATTGGAACAGTGCTGTTTTTGTTTTAATTCTCAAAGCAAAAAATAACACCGAGATGCATCTTATGAACGTTGAGAATCTGGAGCCTAGAGAGTGTTTCAGGGTGTAGAATTTTCCTTGGAATGCGCTGAGGATTTCTCAGATGCAAACAGGAGATAAGTGAAAGAAATCCCATTAATTTTGGCAGGGGGAGGGAGAAAGCAACAAGATCATTGCAGGGAAGGGCTCTGCCTCTACTTTTTATCCAATACAGGAGCCAAACACTTCGTGGGTCCTGTCCCGATACAGTGGTGAGGTCAGTGACATTAAATTTTAACGGTTGTCCAACATACATTTTTAGTACCTGTTTCTTGCATTTTTTGTCTCCGTGATTATGGTAACTGTCATTTCTTCCATAAGATACCCACCGTGTTTCCATGATTTATATGCCTAGTCAGCTAAGCAGTAATGATAAAAGCCACATGTCCTGCATTCAGAATCCTCATTATCTCACCCCTTACCCCATCTAGGATTTTCGCCTCCCGAAATCCATGCCTATGGAATCCCCCCTCCAGTGCTGAAACCACTGTCCTGACTCTAACCAACAGATTGTAGGACAGTTGGCTAGGTGGTTAGGATAGCTGGCCTCTTCCCTACATGGGAATGATTAGGGCCCCTTGGCAAACCTAAGAGCTCGGTGCTTTCTGGGAATCTTATGTCCCCTGCAAGGCTTGTTGAAGCAAAGGCCGTGGGACGTGGCAGCCCCACTGGGAAGCCCAGATATCAGGGAACTATGGGCCACCCCTGGGTGTGAACACGTCTCTTCTTATAAAATTCTGCCTCTGTCAGTCCGTGCAGTAGGCCTTCTCATGGTGAACCACCTGCATGGATAGGACACAGCAACGGGCAAAATGAGTAAGGAGATGTGAGAAAATCCATTTTTGGACTTTAGCCCATGTCTTTTTGGTCATGGAAGATCAATCATTTGAAGAAAACCAGTAAAGACATTAAGGCTTTGAAACAAATAATGCATTTGCTTTAAGGGGTGTATCTAGAAAGTATGCCCATCCGTTAGGAAAGAGACATCATCGCATGCACATATAAAACATATTGCACTAAAAACAAAGGCAAAAACAAACCAATAAAACCACAAAAGCATCCAAACAGATATTGGACTATACAGAAAATATATCCTTCAGCCTGTCATGAGGACTTTCTGGGTAAAGTTGACTCAGAACTTGAGTTAAGGGGGTGGGGGGGTGTCAGGTTTTGGAAGTTGAAGTCCCTGAATATACAGGAGCCCATTTGGGACAGGTTTTCCTTCCTGGACGTAGGTATTCCTATTCAAAGAGGGTTGTGTCAGGGATTTCCCCCAGACCAGTCCCAGGCTGGCTGATGTACTAGGAGAAATCAGCACGTGGTCCAGCTCGGAGCTCTGGTTTACCACAGTGGAAAATATGCAAAGCAGAACGAGCAGAGGGAAAGGGGTGCGGGTGAAGTCCAGAGGAAATTAAAAGCGGAAAGAGTTCGGGGTCCCCAGAAAGAGAAGTCATCGCAGGCTCCCAGCCCTTTGCCAGAGCTCTGCCCCGCTGGCTGGCCGGCTGGCCGGAGGAGCTCTAGCACATTCTTGCAGAGCTTCCTAGCAGGTGTCAGAGTTACAAAGAAATGCAAAAATCTCTGTACTTAAAGGATTTTTAGGGAACAAAGGCAGTGCAAAAACACAGTCTGTTCCAACCCCGGAAATGGCTTAACCACCAGGCAGACCATAAATCAGGGGTAACACTCCTAGTGCTGTTTCGATAGTAAGCAAGGGCCCGCGTTCCTTGTGCAAGAGACAGGAGCCCCAGACCCCGTGCAGCACACACTGGCCCTCAGAGCATGTGCGTAGCCCTGCCCCTTGTCCTCAGTTCCTTCTCCTTCATTATAACGTCCACGTCTCTGCTCTGACAGGAGCAGGTGACACGGTGTGCACTTATAGGCAGGTGTTCTAAGCAGAACTGCCTGCCTTATGCCCACCTTTACACTGAGGACAAAGCTCTCCCTTCTGCACATACTCGTCCGAACCCTAAGTAAAAGGAAGCCACACAAGGAGTCACGACTTTGGAACTTACTCCCTGTGATCTCCTTACCTGCTGCACATCGTTTCCTCTGTGGGATTCCTGTAGGAAATAACAGGGTTCAAAGCCAGTGGCTGGAAAGAATTCTTGAGGTGTCTTTGCTGCAAAAACATGATTTTATTACAACACAGGGACAGGACCTGTGGGCAGAAAGAGCTGCCCAGGGTCAGGAGAAGTGCCTGTTCTATCCTTTCAAGTTGGAAGGGGGTTAGGGATGCTGTAAGTCTCTAAGGAATTTTGGAAGCAAGGTTTCCAGGATCCTTGAGGGGGCTGGCTGTTGAGAGACGGTCATTTATTACTGTCTAATAAATTGCACTCTTCAGATGTGTATCATTGGGCCCTGTGTTTAGGGCATGATGGCTAACACTCTCTTGGGGGGTTGGAGAAAAAGGAGATTTCTAAAGGAATTTTCGTCCATTAGAGTAGACTTCCAGGACCCTGGGGGTCAGGCTAGGATTGTCTTTAGCCCTTAGCAAAGTGTCAACATCGAGGCATCTGAGTCCCTAGAGGAAGGTCCCTCTACCTGTTTCAAGGACTTTTCTGTGGAGTGTACATAGTAAGGAAATTTAGTAATTTTTCTTCTGCCTTTGTTTCCTACAACATGACTGCTCCACTTGCTGCAGTGGCTATGTGTAACTCCCCAAGGAGGGAAGTCACGACACTTTGGCTCCAGAACCAGGAGTGAGCCTCCCACGGTGTTCTCGGTGGATGTGCTGACTTCCTCCAGGATCAGATTTTGGTCGTGCCTGCACAGTGATGTCCATCAGTAGAGGCTCACTAGACCTCCGTCCCCAAAGATATTATTGGGGTTGCTCACATAACACCCTCTGTCTTGCTCATACCAAAATACCAGATGCTCAGAAGGAAAGCTTGAGTAGAACCCAACCCACAAGGTGTGGACAAAGGGTTTAGGCACTGGGAAGCACCCTAGTTAGTGAGGGACGGGGGGAATGTAGCTGGAATCCAAGCTCCCTGGGGCAGCCAGGAAGCAACGTATGGACAGCAGTCTTAGAACCACTGTGTTCCGTGTTGTCTACCCTGGCCTGGGAGCAGTGGCTCATGACCCTTCTCTCCACCTGTTCATTCACATGCTGATTGGGTAGACAGGGGACTTTCTCTGCTTCCAAATGGAATTTATTTGGGGGGCAGGGGGGACATGAAGAAGATTAAATTTGTCTTCCTTTTGTCTTAAGAAGATACACAAGGTTGAGAAGGACGTGGAAGGTCATACGTGTCATGAAGTGCTCAGCACTTCTTCATGGAGTGGAGGATCTCTGCGGAAGGCTCTGTCTCAGCATTAGGACATAGATCTGCCATCTCCTCACCCACTCAGCAAGCCGTCGGTGAACAGTGCTGAGGGTCAAGGGACGCAGCAAGCAAGGGTGTATTGAAAAATGCCTCATTCCCTACATGCCTGAGCACCTTCTGAAGTATTTTGTATGCACATGTCTTCTTCTGAGTCACGATTCTCTGACAACAGATTATAGGAGTAGTATCAGGAATTAATGAATATTAATTAGAACTTCAACAAAATTTCATCGTAAGTAATTGCCGGTGTTTATCACACATGCACAAATTCTAGCCGCCGTGCTCAGTGGTGAACGGGTCTACTCCTTCATTCTGACAACGACTAATGTTAAGTAGCGGGTGTTGTGATCCAGCTGAGTTTAGGATTAAGGAGGCAGGGGCCGGATGGAAGAAGGTGTCCAGCTAGCAGGGAGGATGAAGTGGGATGGAGCGGGGACGAGGACTGAGCAAGTGACAGCTTCCCTCTTCAGATGATGACCGTGTGTTCACAGGGCACGGCAGTCAGTCTCCAAGACGGGTGAGTGATCCCCTACACGACTGATAGAAGGGAATGATGGCTCCCTGCATCCCATAGAAACAGGATGACTTGTCCGTTGTGCGTAACGAGTGTGCTCGGGGGTCCTGATACGCAGATATCAAGACTGACTCTTTGGTCAGGCTGCGATGATGGTCAGGTAGACGAGAAGCATGCCCAGGAGCAGGGTGCAAGGTCCAGACTCCTGGCCGGCTTCCCGTCGGCATCCTATGTATTCATACCCCCGAGGAGTTACACTTAGATACGGGATGATTCTCACTTGGATCCTTATGACTTTTGTACGTTCCCTGCCAGGAGTAAATCCAACACAGGTTTCCAGAAGGACTTGTCAGAGTTCACCGGAACATCAGCCCCTCTAACCAGATCGCCCTAAGACAAAACCAAGTTAAAAAAATAGTAAGTCCCCGACCCAGTGGGAAGTTGAGCACAGGGCTCCCAATCCTTCAGGGTGATGGAAAATTGGACTGTTGGCCCAAAGTGAGGCAAAAAGTAGTAGTTGCGATTTCTCTCTGACATTTGTATTTTCCCCATGCATGTTAGGATGATAGAGATAACCAGCAGCCTCAAAGTGAAGGGCCATTCCTGGGGAACTTTGGATCCAGATCTGTAGGGAAGTGAATCAAGAACGTGTCTTCAAGGAAGAGCCTTTCCCATGGCCTCAGGGCTGCTGACTTGACCATGAGACACTGAAGAAAAGCCAGAGTGTGACTTACAGAGATACAGACCAGGGAGAGCCTGTGAGAAGGAAGCTGTCTGCAGCTCAATCTGCGCATTGATCATCCCCTGCTCTGCATTCGTCTAGCGCCCATCGGGACAGTGGTGGAAGTGCCGTAAACCCTTGGAGCGTTTTACCCCCAGCGCGTCCTAGATCTGTGCCAGAGAAATGTGGCTCCCTGCAATGGCAGTCGATCTGTCCAGGGGGACTTACTCTCCGTTCGCCGTCTCGGTGAGAATTTCCATCTCAAAGCCTGAAAGTAAGAAAGTTGAAAATTGAACTGGGTGCTCATCTGGGGTGGTCTACGTACAGACTTGCTTGGGAAGTCATCTCCTTCGGAGACGGAACCACTGTGTGGAGACGATTTCGAGGCTGATTGGCAAAGCAGGGCGAAGGAGAGCTGGATGCTTTTCCAGGTTCATCATGTCTTATTAATAGGGCGCTCCCGGGCTCTGACGGCTTGCCGTGCGCGTAGCCAGTCTTCCTGATCCTCTGATGTGCGCCAATACGAGCTCTCAGTGGTGTTAAAATAAATATGGACTCCTTAAAGTGTTGGGAATTCACATCCCAGATTCTTGACTCAAGCTGGAGATACGTTTTTTCTTCTTGCAGTAAAACCCAGGGATCTTTTAAGAAGCTGATGTGATAGACGTATTGTATCTAGATCTAGATACATATCTAGATACATGTTATATGTATCTAGACCTACAGTATGTATTAGATACAATATTCTGCCTTTGGATATTTCCAAATTTTCATCCGTAATTTGGGATATTTAGCCACATGTTTCATTAATGCCCACTTTTTGTTTGTATTCTTTTTAATGTCTATGCTGTCTTCAACAAGTCATGTCACACACCCTTTGGGATTTGAAATGAAACCTACGACGGTATCCGTGAGCAGAATTTAAAACATTCAACATTCATATGTAACTTCCATGAAACAAAAACCCCCCAAAACCAAAGGTACTGTTCACATAGTCAACTAGATCTGTTAGCATTATGAATCACAAGAATATGGAATCAAAAAGAACAATGAGGGGCGCCTGGGTGGCTCAGTGGGTTAAAGCCTCTGCCTTCGGCTCAGGTCATGATCCCGGGTCCTGGGATCGAGCCCCGCATCGGGCTCTCTGCTCGGCGGGGAGCCTGCTTCCCCCTCTCTCTCTGCCTGCCTCTCTGCCTACTTGGGATCTCTCTGTCAGATGAATACATAAGAATAAAAAAAATCTTAAAAAAAAAAAGAACAATGACACGTCCCATAAAATTAATATTATTTTTATTTTTAAAAAAGATTTTATTTCTTAATTAGAGTAAGTGAGCAGGAGCAGACACAGAGGGGGAAGCAGGCTGCCCGCGGAGCAGAGAGCCCTACTGGGGGCTCGATCCCAGGACCCTGGGATCATGACCCGAGCTGAAGGCAGATGCTTAACCCACTGAGCCCCCCAGCTACCTGAAACACGTATTTTTAGATACAGTCTTATATTAAAAGATCCTTTAAGGAACCATCCTTGTTTTCTTGTTTGCCCCTCTAATATTTTATCTTGATAAAGGGCATTTAAGTCGAATGGATGGACCTGTGTTTGCTGTCGGATCATTAAAGAAGTCCTTTTTATACCAGTTCATGGATTGATAATGCTCAGAACTGAAGTGATTTTAACTTCAGGGAGAGCCATTCCCTGCACAGTTAATGAAGCAATATGTTCGGTTTATTTTTTCCATATTCCTTTTTCCAGTTTGTAGAGCCTGCTGGCTTACACTTCATATTTATTGAGAAACATCCCTATTTGATTTGATTTATGTCTATTTTGTTGCAAAGACAATCTCTTGTGTTTTTATTTTCCTTATGCTATTCATAAACTTTAAGAGCAAAGGCACTGATTTTATAACTAATTCATAACATGACAGAGAGAGAGAGAGAGAGATCCCAAACAAATAAGTTGTTTTTCTTAATATTTCGTAGCAGGCATATGTGTCATAATTTTTATTCGAGGATTTTCTAGCATCTAATCATATTGTTTACTCTTCTAGTAAATAACCTGATGCATTGCACAAAATTCAGTAATGCCCGAGGACATAAATTTGTAAAGCAGCACTAAGCTCCCTGTAATTGGTTTTGTTCCAATCACCTTAAATTGATTCTAAGACCACACTTTAGAGTTTATCTACAGGAGAGAAAACTTTAAGCACCGATATTTGCAAAAAATCTTTTACGTTATGAGTGGATGTACGCTGGAAGATGTCGGTTTGCATTTTCATTACAAAACGTACTCTTTATCGTTCCCCGATTATACAGTCTGACTTCACAGCACACAAGCTGCTCCTTTTCCGGAAGCATTCCTTCCTGTTCTTGACTAGAAAGTTAACTTTGACTTTGCCCCATGCAGTCTCGCCTGTAACGTCTCTTCCTTCATGACGCCTTCCCAATGGTCAGCATACTCGCTCTTCTGAAGCACAAAGCGAGGTACACTTTTGGAGACGGTGACCATGTCCTGGTCAGTTTTGGGGGGCACGGTTGGTTGCCCTCGGGCCTGCGTGATCTTGTGAGTCAGAAGTCTGTCTTACTCATTTTTTCCTCTCTTCTTTTAACCCAAGCTGTGGTACAAAGCTTGCCTAACTATTTACTTTTTGACATGTGTGTTCACGATGTTTTGTTGCTTATAAAATGATCCCCCCGTTTTCTTTAATATTCCAGCAGGCAGGGAGTGGGATATCAAAAGATTAAAGAAAATCAGGAGGACTCCGTCTTTTCCAGTGTGCTCATTTTCATGTAAAAACCTAAATACAGGCTACCAGCACCTTCCCCCAGTCATCACGAATGTGAATTCTGTTTGGCTGTAATCTGAGCAAAGTCTGAGGAATGCATATGTGTGCTGCTTCCAAGAGTCTCTTTTTAGTCATTGATGCAATTATTTGGAACCATTTCTTCTTGGTATATTCCTTACACATAAAACAACAAAACAAAGAATCAAAGACAAATCTGGCCTAAATTTAAAATATATCCAAACAAGGAAAATCAGTGGCAGCCTTCCTTGTATCGACAGCTTGCTTGAATCCCTCCGTGTTGACCCTCAATGGCACACAGCAAAGCTCTGCATATATGTCATGATTTTTTATAAAAAAAAAATGTTTATTTATTTAAGAGAGAGTCAGAGAGAAAGCAAGAGTGCAAAGGAGGGGCAGAGGGAGAGGGAGAAGCAGGGCTTCCCACTGAGCAGGGAGCCCGATGTGGGGCTCCATGACCTGAGTTGAAGGCAGACGCTTAACTGACTGAGCCACCCAGGCGTCCCATGAATTTTCTCACTTAAAAAAACCCAGAAAAGTAGGAAATAAAAAAAAAAGACCAATAATACTTATTGTCTCAATAGTCTCAAGTTAGACATATCCTGACATTCAAGGAAAAAAATAATCTCCCTATTGCATCAGTGGCTTGTCAAATATCCGGGGTGAATTCTTCCTTGGTGTTGCTCCAAGGAAAAGAGAGAAGCCAGACGGTCACGTCTCTCTGATGAGGGGAGTGTTGGGGGCAGAGACGGTCACCATTCACTGCTGCCTGGACACAGTTCGACACGCAGAACCAAAGGAAATGGAAACAAGCCGGCAGAACCGAAACCCTCTGCCATCGCCAGTCATGTCGGCGGCTTTCGTCTTGTTTGGGAGTGGGAAGAAGGAGGCGATCTCAAGGATAACAGCAGAAAGTGGTGTGGTGACATTGACAGAACACAAACAACACGGGAGCGCAGGAGAGAAAGAAGCAACTGCCGTCCTGAAGGTTCTCTCTCATTTACTGATTTTGAAGCAAACAAAGGTCTGTTTAGCCAAAATGCGGATTGCCTCTGACATCGTCACGTGTCTAACACAATCTGTCTTTCAGAATGATTCCCATCAGGCTGAACGTAGGAAGGAGAGACTAATGACAATATCTAAAAATCAACCTTGTGAGACGCAACCTCAAGATTTTTACATTTATGGTCTACATAAGACATTTAGCACACATTATTGGTCCATGAAACATGTAGTACATTTATTACTGGAAACTACTCATTTATGCTTAAAAACTCAGTATTATGTCTCATTGATATTTTATTAAATTAACTACAACAATAAAAAAATCCACTCACAGGGAGCAGTGTGATACATTTATTCCTAATCACTAAATACTCTGATACTTTCCCCCCCACCAGTGGAAACAGCTACACTGTAACAAAGCAGGAATGAAAACAGCTACACTGTAACAAAGTGTGAATGAAAACAGCTACACTATAACAAAGTGCCTCACAGTGTTTGGATAAAGCCAAATGATACCTCAAACATGTATTTTAAGCCATAAATCACCAGAAAAAAACCTTTCAGGGTTCACGAAAAATTTGTCATTAATCCAGGCTTTCCCAGTCTTGACCCTACTGACACTTGGAACCAGATAATTCATTGTGATGGAAACCATCCTGCATGCACGGTTGGACGTTGACCAGCATCGCTGGTCTCTGCTCCTCAGATGCCAGTAGCCCTCCCTAGTCCCCCAGGTGTGACAATGAAAAATGATCCCCAGACACTGCCAGATGACCTGGACACAGGAGCAACATGGCCCCCGGTTGAGAACAACCGTGTTAATCCAATCCCTCTGTGTTTTAAAACAATGCATTTTCAAAATCCATTTTCCTGGTGTCACCCTAATACGACTGGGTCAGATGCCTTCTTTTCTCATTAGGTTGGATGTATCTATTTCTTTTCAGTCTCCCTTCTTTCAGCAAATATTTCTGTGCCTACTGCAAAACAGAAACCGCAGTTTTGGGGGATAGAACAGATCACCAAACACTGACCCAAACCATAAATGTTCAAGAGACCATTCTGAAAATACTCACATTAATATGAATCTAGTCAACTAAATGATTGCTTTAGCATCTGCCAAAATAGAGACTTTCTCCTGTTCTCCCAGACTTGCTTTTATTTTTATTTTATTTTATTTTATTTTATTTTATTTTATTTCAGGCATCAAGCTTGAGACAGCATGCCAGTTAGCCCAGGAGGTACATGTCCAATACCAGCAGAACCTAGGCACTTTTCCACTCATGTCTAAAGAAGGGTGTTTAGGTAAATTTCTTGTTCTCTTGAAGTATAGTTTACACACAATGTTGCATTCAGGGGTACAACAGAGTCAGTCTACTTCTGTGTGTGCTGTGCTATGCTGACCACACCTATAGCTACCATCTGTCCCTATCCAACACTACTACGATACCATGCACAACATTCCAGGTGCTGTGCCTTCTATCCCCATGACTTACTCATGCCATCCTTGGAAGCCCACGTGTCCCACTCCCTTTCAGCTGTTCTCCCCATCTCCCATCCCCCACCTCTGGAAGCCATCAGTTCTCTCTACTTATGGGTTTGTTTCTGCTTTTTGGTTTTTGTGTTTCTTTTTTGAGTCCATGTATACGTGCAGTCATATGGTATTTCTCCTTCAATGTCTATCATGTTTCACCTAACATGATACTGTCTTGTTCCATCCATATTGTTGCAAACAGTGAGAAATTATTCTTTTTTATGGTTGAGTAATATTCCTTTGTGTATACATACCTCTTTTTCTTTATCCAGTCATCTGTGGTTGGATATCTGGGCTGCCTCCATATCTTGATTATTGTAAATAATGCTGCCATAAGCATAGGAGTGTATATGTCTTTTCAAATTAGTGCTTTCACTAGGTATTGTCAATACGTAGTACTGGAATTATTGGATCACATGGTACTTCTATTTTTAGTTTTCTGAGGAACCTCCATCTTATTTTCCATAGTGGTTGCACCATTTTGCATTTCCTCAAGCAGTGCATGAGGGCTCTTCTTTCTCTAAATCCTCACCCAAATTTGTTATTTCTTTTTGATTCTAGCTGTCCTGACTGGTGTATAGTTATACCTCATTGTGGTTTTGATTTGATTTTTCCTTACTACTGGCTAATGTTAAGCATCTTGTCAAGTGTCTGTTGGCCATCTGGACGTCTTCTTTGGAACAATGTCTATTCAGGCCCTGTGCCCACTTTTAATTGGATTATTTGGGGATTTTTTTGGTGTTGACTTGTCTGAATTCGATATATGTTTTGGATCTTAATCCCTTGTGCGATATATCATTCGCAAATATCTTCTTTCCATTTTGTTCATGGTTTCTTTTGCCGTCAGAAGAGGTTTTTTTGGTTTTGTTTTTTTGTTTATTTGTAGTCCCAATAGTTCATTTTTGCTTTTGTTTGCTAGGACTGATGTCAGAGAAATTACTGCCTGTGCTTTTAGGATTTTTATGATTTCAGGTCTCACATTTAGGTCTCTCATCCATTTTAAATTTATTTTTTGTGCATGGGGTAAGAAAGGAGTCTGGTTTCATTCTTCTGCATGTAGCTGTCTGGTTTTTCCAGCACCATTTGTTGAAGAGATGATGTACTCGCCTCCTTTGTCAAAGATTAATTGACTAGATAAGCATGGGTTGATTTCTGTATTCTCCATTCTGTTCCATTAACAACCTACATGTGTATTTTGTGCCATTGCCTTACTATTTTGATAAATACAGCTTTGTGTAGTGTATTGGGATTGTGATACCTCCAGCTTTGTTCTCTTTCAAGATTGTGTTGGCGGGATGCCTGGGTGGCTCAGTCGGTTAAGCCACTGCCTTTAGCTCAGGTCATGATCCTGGGGTCCTGGTATCGAGTCCCACATCAGGCTCCTTGCTGGGCAGGGAGCCTGCTTGTCTCACTGCCTCTGCCTGCTTGGGCATACTCTCGCTCTCTGACAAATAAATAAGTAAACTCTTAAAAAAAGGGGGGGGCACCTGAGTGGCTCAGTGGGTTAAAGCCTCTGCCTTCGGCTCATGTCATGATCCCAGGGTCCTGGGATTGAGCCCCTCATCAGGCTCTCTGCTTGGCGGGGAGCCTGCTTCCTCCTCTCTCTCTGCCTGCCTCTCTGCCTACTTGTGATCTCTGTCAAATAAATAAATAAAACAGTAAAAAAAAAAAAAAGATTGTGTTGGCTATTTGGGATCTTTTTTGGTTTCCTACAAATTTTAGGATGATTTGTTCTAGCTCTGTGAAAAATGCTACTAGTATTTTGATAAGGGGTTACATTGAATGTGTAGAGTGCTTTGGTGAATATGGACATTTTAACCATTGCTTTGTTGAATATGGATGTTTTATCTGCATTTTTCCAATCCATGAGTATGGGCTATCTTTCCATTTGTTTGCATTGCCTTCAGTTTGTTTCATCAACATTTTATAGTTTCCAGAGTGTAGGTCCTTCACCACTAACCATGATAGGTGAGCTTTGTTCCTGGCATTTTACTTAAGGAAGGGCAACTTAAATTTTCAAGTCATTCTGGAGCCCATACCTCAGGTGTTTGGTATGCCATGATGGTAGACAAAAGAAGGGCAGATCTTTATATATGTCAACTAATTTAATATACTAGGAATGAGGTGTTCTTAGGCATTATACCACTTTTGTCTGGGAAGTCCTAGTGGGTCCATGCTTGTATCCATTTATAATTGTCTTACTTTCTTTGGGACATTGAGGGGCAGGTTTTCACCCACTATGTAGTAAAAACAAACTTGCTTTCCATATGAGTTTCACACACATTGCATGTTTATTGGAATGAAGACCCTTCTGCACGTATGCTACTATCTTATCTAGAGAATAACAGTCAGTAGTCTGTTGATCTTATCAGACCTGTAAAGAAGGAAAATCACTTAGGTGCTCCCAGAAGCCTTGGGACCATTATCAGAAACGTTCCTAAGGATTTCCCTAACTGAGATCAAGAGAGAGCTCTTAAGTATGGCCAGAGAGAACTGATCAGTTAGAAGAGGGAAATTCAAGAGTTGACTTCTTGAATGGGATCCCCAGAATGAACCAGAATTCAAAAGAGAATTGCAAGGTGTGTGACTTGTGAAAGAAAACAGATGTGAGCCTTCCTGAGGTGGAAGGTAGTGGTCAGTTGTTAGGTGATTGTTTATTGGGATGAAGACCCTCAGTTGTGGCAGACAAACATGGCTCCCATCTTAATCTGTAGGAGTAGTAATGTGTTATGTTACAGAACAATGGGAAACTACATTGCAGTTGGAATTAGGATGGCCAATCTGCTGACCTTGGGATGGAAAGATCACCCTGGCTTTTTAGGGAAGGGGTGCCCTGTAATCTCAAGCATCCTTAACAGAGGAAGACGGAAGGAGAAAAGTCCTTGTGATGCCATGTCAGAAAAACATGGTCAGCCATAGCTGCCTTTGAAGGTGGAGGACAGGGATAGGAGCTGAGGAATTGGGGATGGCTTCTAGGCACCTCGGTAGGCAGAAAACAGATTTACTTTTCATGTCCCTGTGAAGGAGTAAGGTTCTGCTGACTCCTTGATGTGACCCCAGTGAGACAGGTGCTGAATTTCTGAACCATGTCCCTATAAGACGATAAATGTTGTCCTAAGCCACTAAGTTTGTGGAATTTGTCATGGTAGCAAATGGGAAACAAACACCCATGTCTAGAGTATGGCGGTTGGAAAAGGGTAGAGTCACACAAAGCCTGTGTTAAATCCTATGGGTTTTTTTCTTGGGGACACTGGACAGTGCAGGAGATTCTTCAAGAATTGATCATGTTGACTTCTCTGTGGTGAACTTCCACGACAAAGTCTGGAGACGGTCTTCAGGAACAATAGTGTTGGTCTGAACTAAGAGGTGTGCGCTGATGGAGGACTGAGAGAGACTCATGAAAAAGCTCCCAGGAGACGTTAAAGGATTGATGGGTGCCCTGACTTCCCAAGAAGGCAATGCTATGTTTTGTTCAGGGTCACTGAGTTGTAGACTCAGTAGAGTTGGCCCATGACCCATGGAGGAAGAGAACCAAATTGTGGATTTGTGGCTGGATGTGGGACTGGCTTTGAGTTACCCAGGTAACAAAGGACATCTGCTGGGCACTGGGTCCATGGATTCAAGTTTAATGAAGAAAAACTCATAAAGGACCCAGGTTTGTCTAACTTTCAGCACAGAAATGCCCATGAAAGCCCTAGGAGTTGGGGCGCCTGGGTGGCTCAGTGGGTTAAAGCCTCTGCCTTCAGCTCAGGTCATGATCTCAGGGTCCTGGGATCGAGTCCCACATCGGGCTCTCTGCTCAGCGGGGAGCCTGCTTCCCCTTCTCTCTCTGCCTGCCTCTCTGTCTACTTGCGATCTCTTTCTGTCAAAATAAATAAATAAAATTAAAAAAAAAAAAAAAAGCCCTAGGAGTGAATTTTTCCAGCGAAACACTGAGCTGGTAACAGAACATAAAACAACGAGGAGCTGAAATCCATGGGTTGTTGAGAGGAAGAAGGGCAGCGTAGATGACACCCAATCTGAAAGAATAGTGGTAGGAGGCTTCGCAGTGTTAGAAGAAGCAGAAGCTGGTTAGAGGTGGCACACAGTGCAGGAAGCTCAGAAAAGATGATCTTTATAATGGGAAGCTCTCCATGAGTTCCCTTGGAAGACATTGGGTGGTAGGACCACAGGACGATCCAGATGGTAGCCAACGGAAGCACCAGCATCTGAGGAACAGAGCACAAGAGAGCCCCTATGCCCCTGCTCAGTTACATTGTATCCTTATGGCATTCGGAGTGAATACAGATCACTGAGATGGGGAAGACCTTCTCAGAACATCTGGAAACTGGATGGCAAATAAGCTGGACAGTGCACTTTCAAAAGACATTTACTCAAAACAGTGTTAGGTGCCAGTTACTTATGGACCATCCACGACAGACAGTCGGTCGATTTAAAAAAAAATGGACACACGGTGCTTCACTATTTCACCTACACAAATCATGGCTATTATTATTATTATTATTTAGTTTTTTAAAGATTTTATTTATTTGAGAGAGTGCGTGAGAGAGAGCACAAGCAGGGGGATCTGCAGGCAGTTGGTGAAGGAGAAGCAGATTCTCTGCTGAGCAGGGAGCCCAACGTGGGGCTTGATCCCAGGACCCTGAGACCATGACCTGAGCTGAAGGCAGATGCTTCACCGACGGAGCCACACAAGCACCCCAAATCATGGCTATTACTAACCAAGGAATCTATACTTAATTCCAAGGATATACAGTATATTATAAGTCCTACCAGATGTAGGAATGAAATTATTTTTATGTACTTCTAATCTCTAATTTTATTAGAGCAAAAACAGTCAAGATTCACATATCCCGTATCTACTAATTTGATCCCTTGTTCTAACACGAACCTAATTTCCTCCCAGATTACTTGATTTTCCTTGGGAAATTTTTTTTTATCCTTTTTTTGTTTAAAAAAAAAAGCACAAATGCTTTATCTAATGTGTTTTTTTCTGAAGAATACAAAAAACTGTATTGTCTCTGGGTGGTGTTTTGTCTTTTTCTTGTGTGTGTGTGCACGTGTGTGTGCCTTTCTCTGGCAGTATGTAAATTATATGTTAAATATATGTCTATGTAATTTCATATGCATAAGGACACTGTGTGGAAAAACATTTGCTGCTTTTAAATTTTCCTCTTCCTCGTATTTTTATCTGTATGCCTTTGCATTAAACATACTTGCAAGATGGTACATTTGCCCCTGAAAATAGAGCGCCGTTTAATTTTTTAAATAAGCTGTAGACATTCGCAGCACATATGAATCCCCGTATCTTGCAAGGATTTTGTCCAGCCATTTCAAATGGGTGCATTTTGAAGTTTGCACTTTTAAAACCCACTGTGCTGGAACTCACCTAAAAGGGCACTCAATTATTGATGCATGTGTTTCTGTCTTTTCTGGAATGCTCTTCTTAAGTGGATCAAAATAGACTAAAAACTACTCTGATGGCAGTCTGGCCCCCAGCCCCAGATTCTTTCTGCTGAGCACTCTCTGTTAGACTCTGGGTGAATCCAGCCCACTCACAATCATTGACTGCCTAATGGGAAAGAATTGACCCTCTAGAGTTCCTCTTTTCTGCAAATGCATCTTTCTCTCTTCTGCCAACATATCTGTCTTTATTTACTTTCACCCAGAGTCAGTAGAAGCAGAGGAAGCCTGAGTAGAATACAAATGCAAACGCATTTCAGGAAGGGCTCTGTTCATAGTCGAAGCAAATCATACACCCTCTTCTTTAAGAGCTGGACGGAATCCTCAGAGATGACTGGTCTCTGTGTTGTACAGAGAACGTAGGTACGAGTCAATGATTTCACATTTGACCTCCCACTCTGGAAACCCACCGTTTATTCGTTGCAGAAATATTTGCGGAGTGGCTGCTGCGAGACTCATCAAAGCTACGTGGTCGGAGGGATTTCCTCCACGTGAGTCTCTTCTGATGGCTTAATTCTGATGGCAACAGATGATTCAAAATGAGCAGAGATGCAACCTGACAAAGTCAGCTGGTAGCAGGTGCCACCCAGAAAAACAAGAGAATGAGACCGAGCATGCCAGATGTTAAGGTCATACGGAAGACGAGGCATTGAGTCTGGACACCAAGGGGCCACCGTGTGGAGAGGGAAAGCAATCCATCAGTCAGTTGAGCACAGCTAAGGGGCCTTAGGGTGTTCCAGGAACCAAAGAGAAACCAGAGAGAGGCTCCAAAGAACAGCGTGCTGGTAGAGAAAATGTATTTAAGTCGAGCAGGCTTATCACATCGGGCATGACATGCAAATACAAGTGACTTGGATTTTATAGTCTGTGTGATGGAAAGCTATAGGATTAACCTTTGGGGTGAAAATGATTTTATATCACTCCAAGGGTTAACAGGAACTCTGTTCTCCCAAATTTTATTTACCTTATTTGAGTATGTGCCCCAATTTAGCTTAAAATAGCCGAGTCCCACTGTTACTGTCCTCTGATTCCTGGCATGCTAGCTGGTATGGATAACCCACCTTGAACACACATTTCAAAGAACTCAGAGAAATTATCAAATCTGAATTGATGGTCAAATCCATAAAGATTGTGCAGACGTGATTGAAAAGTCAATAAAATAAGATAAACTATCAAATCAGCAGATATTCCAAAAATGGAATTTTGCCTAGGGATCCCATGGGAAACCTGATATAATTGTGCCCCATATACCGGAAGAACGATGACGTGCAAGTACTCTTTGTTACCCATTCGGTATGACAGAGCGTTGGAAACTTGTCACAGTGGGAGCCTATGAAATATGAAGGACACAATGAAAAGAGCTACCCTGTACTTACCTAGGGCCATAGGACGACGGCTGAGAAAAACAGAGGGGGATGGCGCTACCCTTCAAAAGGCAGCACCTCAGGATTTTGCTGGATTGATGAGAGCTACGCATCCGAGCTTAAAAAGCCAACAGCAAGCACGAGGAGCTCAAACAGACTCAGGATGGAGAATCCAGCGATGATCAATTCAGAATACCAAGGCCAAGAAAAGATATGTGGAAAGTCGGAAAAGATACAAGACAAGGAAAAAAAAAAAAACACAACAAAAGAGAAAAACAACGCAGAGGAGTTCATCTGACATCAGATTTCTGATCAATGTCCCAAGCCGCCTCTTGTGAATCCGTGGAAATATCCTTCGACACCAAGCATCCAAGCAAGATGCTTTAGGTCAAGCCACATAACCAGAGAACTTACCGTTATGACCGCAACCAGGTCACAGAGTGGTTTTTGACGTTATTTTAATAACAGCGGCAAAGTCTCCAAAGGAAGGAGCCCCATCTCCCATTCAAGGTCTGACACACCAGGAAAAATGAAGAATATTGAGAGTGGTAAAATGCCTAGTGAACTCTGAGCAAACATTGACTTTATTAAATGAAAGTAACTGTGTCTTATGGAAATGAAAGTAAAATAAGATGTAGCTGAATATATACAATATACGACCGTACCTGCTTACAAATTGGAAAGGAAATGTCAGCATTTATGCGGGAAGGCCCTTGGGATCTTCAGGAGAAGGAAGAAAAATACTGTGTACATCCAGACTTCCATTAAGGCACATTCTACAAAACAAACAAATAAGATACAGGATAATCTGTGATAGAGCGGAAAACACAGGAAAAGAATAACATAATCCAAAAGTCAAACAGATAAAGCAAAACAGAGCCTGTCAAAGGAAAATTGAACATAGAAAATAAATATTTAGAAATCACTGAGAAATACAGGCTCTCTTTTGTTGAACATGAGTGCATCCCTCCCGAAAAAAAGGCGGTTTCTCAGAAGTGGTACGCAAGGGGCCTCTGTGTGCTGCAGGGGAAGAGGTCCTGGAGTCAAGGAGCTGAGGACGCACGGTTGGGGACGTGTCCTCTGTCTGGCCATCGATAGGACCCAAGCAGTGGCAGCTCTCCCCAGAACCCGGTGATCTCCACAGAAGTCGTAGGGGTGCAAACAGCAACCGCGAAAGGACTTACGTGTGGCTTTATATTTGCGCTGATGCTTTTCTCCGAACCAGCAAGCAAGACAGGGAAGGTGGGTGATTTGTAAGATTCGCTGGAGAGCAAGGAAGGGTGCTGGCATACAAGGCCGTTGTGCATTGAAGCAGCAATCCTCTGTGCACTGTGCATGGGTCCATGCAACAGACGGGTCCATGATCATATTCCAACAATTGTCCGTTTTTGAAAATATGTCCTCATATCGACGTGACCACCTAGCTTACGTAGCTTGATGACCCAGTCTAATGAAAGAATGGATTGATTAATTTCATGGCAAAAAATGTTCAGTGCAGTTGAAAATTAGACATTCTTCTACAAAACTGAGTTGCAATGTCCTGAGTTAACTCAATCTACTGGTTTTTTTGTTGTTGTTTTGTTGTTTTTTTCCTTTCCTTCTTCCCCCCTGGAATAAATTAGTTAAGGGACATGGTTTGCATCATAATACTAGGGGCACCCCCAAGTTTCCAGTAATCATATCAGAAACTTTGAGGGTCATTCCATCTGAATGTGCAGTTGAATTCCTAGCTTGTACGCCTCACTTGACCTTGGAGATTTAACCTACTTATGGATCTCTGGCACTTGGTATATTGCTTAGGTCATCCCTAGGCATTTTACATAGGTTTCTTTTGTTCCCTTTAGGTAATATGGTGTTGTGCCTTACTATAACACAGGGGATCACTTTTTGGTTTCCGTTAAAAAAAAAAGACATGTATGTCTGTACAAAAAGGACGGCATTTTCTTGAGGCTGGGAATCCTGCCATGTTTCCTCTGGGAATGTATCTAGATGTCCCTGGGGGTCCTGGTTCTCCTGGCTGCCCATTGCATTTCTCAGGGACAGACAGAAGGCAGAGGAAATGGGAGGACCATGTATGCCCTGCCTGCGTGTCCTCTGTACATGTGGGCACTTTTCTGTCCAGAAGGAAGTCTGGATTCCACGAACGGTGTCACTCTCAGAAGTCAACACATACTCCTCCCCTGCAGAAATCAGGCCAGACCAGCTCAGACTTCACTCGTAAAAGAAAGTCCTACCCTTTGTCCCTAAAGGGACAGATCCGGTGTCTGAGAACACCATGAAGTAAATAACGGCGGTGAACACCCCTGGAACACTGACTGAGGCAGACTTTTTCTCTCCAGAGTCCTCGTCTCAGTGGTGGGCATCAATGGTTTCCTCCAGAAGCATTTCCAACACTTGCATCTTAGAGGCATAGTCTGCTGGGAGCAAGACTGATGTCACCCATTGCACACTGCTGACGCTTGATGACCTCAGTTCACCTTTCTGAGGGTCATGGGTGTTGACCGTTAGGCTTCTCAGTACTTTTACTAGAGAAATTCCACACTGTTGTGCCTAATTCTGTGTACGGGTTCATCTCCCTGTTCCCGTGGGGTCGATCGTAAAGTGATTTTCTGCCTCTTTTCTTCTGTATGCTCTAGGATTTTTCTTGCAGAACTGTCTAAAGTGATGACTATATAACCATAATCAGCTGATTGGGTTTTATCAAATAATTTTGTAACGCCAGGGGTGAATGTAACAATAGGAAACCCCTGCGTCTGGTCTTCAGCTTAGGTCGTGATCTTAGGGTCGTGGGATCGAGCCCTGCCTCGGGCTCCCTGTGCAGCCCACTGGAGACCGTCCCTCTCCGTCTCCCCCTCCTGCTTGCGCTCCCTCTCTCACATAATTAAATAAAATCTTTTAAAAAGATTGATAAATTATTACAGTAACAAACAATGGTTTCCCGGGGCTCCCATCCCTGGCTCTTTTCTGTCCTTCCTGCTGTCAACACTAATGACTTGATACAGTTGCTCATGACTTGATACAGTTGCTCATGACTTGATACAGTTGCTCATGTCCTGTTTACAGTGCAGGAACCACAGTGCAGTGACTACAACTAAAGACACAATGAGCCTAAAACCTAACAAAGTGATGGTCAAGACGGTGTATGGGAACCATCTACAGAGAAAAAAGCATGAAGCGATCAAAACAAACTATTTTAAATGAAATTGTTGGGTGCTGCATAGCATTACTGGAGGATAGTATTATCAGACCTGTTATCAAAGACGTCATTTAAAACACAGAAACACAGATACCAGTTTGAGGAAACAAAGCAACAGGTCATTGCATGCAGAAGGGAAAATGTCTCAGAGTCCAGAATGCAGACGACCTGAGATCATCATACTTGCAGCTTTGTTCTTTTTTCAGAATTACCTCGGCTATTCAGGGTCTTTTGTGGTTCCATGAAAAAGTTCTATGATCATTTCTTCCAGTTCTGTAAAAACTGCTACTGGTATTTTTTTTTAAAGATTTTTATTTATTTATTTGAC
>ML108518.1:0-14521 GCA_003697995.1 Taxidea taxus jeffersonii | reverse complement strand
GCTGTTAGCTAAAGACCCATTCTATAGGCGGAACAGTTTTTCCTCTTATTCGGTCAGGATTTTCTCTGCTCTGAGATACCGTGTCCTGTTTCAATATGCTACTGAGTATTCCTCCGGCGTCCTTGATCAGCCTTCGCAGCGTGTTTTCCAGATAGGACTTTTCTGCATATTTTCTAATGCCCGTGATATTTTTCGTTTGAACACCTGCATCGTTTGGAAGCGTGTCTTGTGATCCCGGTACATGACCTGATGGTCACTGACTTTCTGTTCTTCGTTTCTAATTTTCCTTCAGTGTTGTCCGATTATGTCCGTCTGCAGTTTTATTGGTCTGTGTTAGGGCTTACGGGTGGGCGCCCAGTACTTCTGCTTCTTCTTGATATGCGGTTTTCTATAAATTTTCAACTCTAGAATCATGTGACTCTTAAGAGTTTGTATTCACATCGGTTTTCTCAGTACGTAGTTCTCGTCAGAAGCTTTCAGACCTAGATTACAATCTAACACTGATTTTTGGATTTGCCTTTGTTATTTTTCCCCCCTTGTGGCCCTGTGTGTGTGTGTGTCTGTGCAAGGTCAGAATCTTGGTGGATTCTGGCTGCCTTTTATTAGGAATCACTGGAACTTTCCTTGCTTTGCCAAGTCTCCTACCCTGTTAGGCGGTGTAACAAGCCTTCTTCTTAGAGACCTCCTGGAAGGTGGTTACAGTTTCATTATTTGAAGTAATAAAACTGTGTCCCGGAGGCTTGCTACACTGTATCGCACGTGAGGCACAGAGCAACCGTGTTCAGGAAATAGCGGGTTCTGGCTGGATGCGGAATCCTCGCCGCTGCCACGTCCTGATACCGCCTCCTGAATAATGGAGAAGCAGACAGAGCTGTCAACGCAAATTAGTTCCCGCTGCTCCGAGAAGATGGCGTGTCCGGCGAGGGGCTCAGGTGAATACGTCGTGTCGTCCCTAGCCGCAGAAGCTCACACACGCGGCGCGCAATTTCGTATCTCACAGCTCTTTACACAAACACTCGTAGGTGCCGATGTTTAATATCCCAAGTGGTTTCCACTTCAAAGAGTGTGACTTAGACAGGAATCGTCCCAGATGTTCAGCAGTGGTGAACATCCGAGCTTCTCTCGCTTAGGACGGTCGGCTCCGTTGGAGGTGAAATCCCAGGTGTGGGGAAAGGATCGGAGGCCCGTCCCCAGGGTGAGCTGCTTCCCCGGGAGAGACTCATTGCTCTTCCCGTGCGACTGCATTCCGACCTCCTGACTCGCACTCGCCCGGCTCTGAACCACGGCGGCGTCGTTCCTGGAGCTGCTCTGTTCCTGCACTAGCTGTCCGAGGGGTTAGGGTGGAGCTGTGCATGTATATGGACAGGTTGGGTTTGCACATGAGCGTAAGAGGACGTGATGACTGAATTTAAGCTTGCAGAGTGGCCCTCAGAGCCGCCAGTCAGCTCAGGTAACAGGTAGTTTCACCGATAACCTCTGACCTCCCTGTGAACAGCACCGACCGTCCTTGTGTCCTCCCCATCCCCATTGCTTGCTTCATCTTTCATAGGGTGATGTCACAGCCAGAGACAATTGGAGAGGCAGCAGGTGCATTGTAGGTGCTCAGTAGATTTGCATAAAATGGAAAACTGCACCGTTCTTGAGGCCGTATCATACGAGAGTGCTCTGTACACACGCGGATCTCCCAATGTGTGCAGTAAAAGCACGTTTCGCCGGTCATCATGCCGTGTTAGGATTCACGGCTACAAGAAATACTAGTCTCTGCCCTGTGGAGTTTAAACCTTATCCAAGTTATAGGAATAGAGGAAAAAATAATAATAATAAAAATGTATTACAGGTGATTAAACATGTACCATTACTTGACAAGAGCATCCATGAATGAGGGGCTTGAAAAGATATAGAAAAATGACCATAAAGACATTGGGTTTTCTCAGAATACCTTATCTGAACTGTGTAAGTAGACCAGTGGCCCCGAAGGGTGGACGTTCGGAGAGACAGGAGTATCTTACGCAGCCGGCGGTGGGAGGACTTTCAAGCTCCAGCGGGCCCGACTTCTGAGTCTTTGCAGGGAAATTCCAGCAGGGAAACGTCGCTGATGCGCACGACTGAGTGCTTGTGCGGTCTCATCACGGACTTACCTTATGAACTCGCCGCCAGCTTGAGGGTGCATCCCGTGTCCTGCTTGGCGCCAACGATCTCCGACCCCGTGAACTGATACCAGCCCCATCGTGCCGGGCGGGGAACCTCGGCCACCTGTCCTGCTGGGGCACGGGCCCCCCGCCACGGAGGACCAAACACTTGATTCCTTCTCCGCCTGTTCCCTTTCCGGGACCCCACGCCCGTCCTTTGAGAGGATCCGGATCGGCAGCATTCTGTCGTCCTTACGACGGGAGGTTACCCCCGTTCTAAATCGACGAGTGCACTTTGGGAATTCCGCTGCAGAAGCTCACAGGAGGAGAGAAGTCCCGGACCGCAACGGAGGATTTTAACAAACTCCCTCGGTCACTGACGGGCAGCGGCAAGGTCCGAAGCCCGTGCATACGTAAGCTCCTGAAACACCACTATCACGCCAGCCTCACCGTCACTTGGGAGGACTTATCCCTGCGGATGTGCAAACACATCCTCTAGAAGGACCCGGGAAGCCCTCACCAGAGTAGAGACCCGATGCTGGGCTGTAGACACGTTGCAGTCAAAGGACTAAAATCACACAGAGTTTACTTGTCTGGAGGCACACACACACACAGCTAGGACAGCTGACACGTTTGAAGTTGGGAAGCAGAGCTGGCACGAGCTCGTTGATCCAAGAAAAACACGGCGGAGAAGCGAGATCGTATTTCCGCTGGAAAACAATGAAAATGCCACGGAGCGCGTTTTTTTTTTTTTTCGGAGATGGGGAGAACAGGGCTGAATAGAACACTTTTAAACTCCGTGGCTGAGTTCTGAGAGACCGGGCTTTGGAAGGCAGGAGTCGGACATGGAAACGGTGGCATCCCGTGGCGCGGGGCTGACTGCGATCGCCTGAGGTATGGTGGCCTGCAGAGGGCACAGGTGCCCCAAGAGAGGGCCCTGGAACCGGAGGAGACGCGGAGGTCAGGGAGGAGCGATGCAAGCAAGCCAGGGTGTCAGAAACAGCCGCTGGCCTGCGAGGCCAGGAAAACGCGTCACCAGGAGCCTCCACGACCCAGCGAAGGACGTGTTGTCCTCAAGGCCCAGTTCCAAAAGAGGGGGCGTCTTTGCAGGCAGACACTGGGAAAGGAACATTGGATTCGGCTGCATGAGGCTACTAGAGACCTTGAGGACATTAAGCTCCATGGGTGAGAGCATCAGAATCCCGCCTGGCGAATCTTTCAGAGACCCTGAGCTGGTGCAAGACCAGGGGCACGGTCAGGGGGAACTTTTGCTGCACACGGGAGCTAGAAGGAAGGGCCGTGAACTTTTGGGGAGCTGGGTCTAGAGCTGATTTCTTCTGCAGGTGGGAAAATAGTCAATGTTTTGCTGAATGGGAAGGATACGCTTGGGGGTCAGTGCAGTGCTTGTGTCCTTGAGAAGGCAGGAAGCAAGGGAGCCCTGGCAAGATATGGAGGGACTGTGCTTGGAAAGAAGGCGGCGTCTGTCCTCCATCAGCATGGACAGGCCACGAGGCACAGTGCGAGCGTGCAGAACTGGGCGGTTTGGTGGACACGCAGGGGGAATCCCGTGGGGACCTCGGTCTCCTTGCTGGCACGCAAATGGATCAGCCGACCAGGGAGACGCTACGATCCAGGGGAGGAAGTTGCAGAAATCTCTATCTAGGGCAGTTGAAATCTGCTTAATAGCCTGGAGAAGCCTCCTAGGAGTGCCTGGAGGCTGCTGTCGGAATCCACCAGCACAAAATGGGAAGTGTGAGCCGTGGATGTCGTTATTAATGTTGCAGGGAGGGTGCAGGTAGAGCCGTGTGTATTCCACCGCTGCATTTCCCAAGCTCGTCCAACAGAACGAGACAGAGGCCAGGACTTCAGGACGTGAGCGTGACATGGGGCTTAAGTGGAGCAACAGGACAAGGAAGGTGCGTTTCAGTGAACAATGGATCGGTTCGGTGGATTGCACGTGCCGGGGAAGAGAGTGGCTGGTGGTGATGCTTTGGGCGGGCGTTTCTGAGACGGTGCAGGGTGGGAGCGTCTTCGAAATCACAACACGCAGGGCCTCGGGGGGAACGAGAGAAATCAGGGGCCGTGAGACTTCAGGCAAGTGCGGGGTCCGTGTGGGGGAATCCAGATTGTGCATATCCAGCATGAGCTCGGGAGCATTCAGAATCGGCCATCACCACAATGGGGCAGGAGGCGCAGGCTGAGTAGGGACAGGGGCTGACTGACGGGCGTCTGGGAAATGCAACCATAGGGTTAAACGCGATTACAGAGGAAGGAGCAGGATGTGCCCCTCTGGGAGGCCGGTGAAACCAGACGGAGGATGGCCCAAAGAGCCCTAGAGCGAGGCCAATAGCAAGCCCCAGTTCCGCTCTGCGGTGCACGTTCCTTGAGGCACTGCGTTCCCCTCCTGGTCCCCGGCGGGCGTTGTCTATGGCTGCGGAGGAACACAAGCTCTCAAGGGAGCGCGGACGGTGACGAGAAGATGCCAGGGTCTGCTTGTGTAGTAGGAGGAGGTCAAAAGCCAAGAGGATGGAGAAGGGTCCGGTCAGGGGTCCTGTACATTGTTTCGGCGACGCGAGTGCACGTGCTCGGGAGCAAACGATCTCCAGCTTGACTTCATGACATGAACCCTACGGCATGGTCTCTCAGCTGGAACATCCAACTAGTGCCCCGAGATTTTCCCCAATAACTTACTCAGATGTTGTTCTCGGGACCTCCCCGCATCCCTGCGACAGGGTAGCTCCCGCATATGGCGTTGGCGTGCAGGAGTTGCCCGATTTCCTTCCTTGGCATGCGTCCCAGCCTTCCTGCTCTTTTACCGTAGGATCCACCAACCTTTAGCGCATGACGTCGACATTGTTTTATTCTTGTGGGTCAGAAACCCACAAATCCCGAAATCCCGTTTACTTTTAAATGTAAGTAGATACAACAAAGAAAAGGACAAGTGTGTCCGCAGAGATGCAAAGGGGAGAGTGGCGTCGAACGTGTAGAATCCCTGTTTATAGGCACAGGGAAGGAGAAAACGAAGTCCCATACTGCATGGAATGTGGCATCCCATAAGCGGACGGGATCCCGCAGGCATCCCCTGATTTCTCAATTAAACCGAATACCGCCCTGGATAGAAGCTCAGGCACGTTGGACGTGCTCGTGGACAGAACACGGAATCGGGTCTTTGCCACAGGCAGCCACCCGGGGAAAGCACTCTCAAGCTCCTTAGAGTCACGTTTATGAGTTGGCCCCGAAGCATCCGTACCCTCCTGCGACTGCTGTATAAACCGGTTTAATGGCCGTGAAAACAGGGTCTCGAATTTGAGGTCGAGCGTTCATGGTGATACAAATCGGAGAGACGGATTCTGCAAATGGTATTTCCATGTTCGAAATGGAAACATGGAAATTGGATTTCCATGTTCGTCACCCAGCAAACACGGAAAAGCAGGCCGTGTTGCATGCTGCATGCCTCGGTCCATATATGGCATTTGCACATATGCGTGCACAGAGTGAGAATTTTCCCAGACTTGGAGTTTACCATCGACGCATCTCGTAATGTACCTTGAGAGCTGCAGATTTCTCCGCTTTCTCAGAAGACGAGAAACATGACGTCGGAGCAAGCGGAATGAATAGCAAATTATGACCGAAGGCCTCGGCATTCAGCTTCTTCTCCTGGCCGTCCTGTTTCCTCGTTGTCTGAGAAGATTCGAATTCTCAGGTCGTGATTGGCAGCATTGAACTCCGTTGCCACGTGTTGGGAGGAAATGTGGACGATCACCTGCAGGTAACTTCTTGATTTCCTAAGCCAATCTTCACGATGCGGGACGTGTGGGAAAAGGACTCAGAGCATGTGCCCGGGCAGACGTCTTTGTATGTACGGATGACGTCAACCAAACATAATTCTAGACAAGGAGCTCGACGAGCCCAGAGTCGGCGACAAGGATGATAATTGGGCTGAAGGGATACGGTGACCCCACAAGGGACGTATATGGAGAAACAAGTTAGCTCAACCTCGTGCATCTCCTGTTTACCTGTCGTTATAAGACAGTAACTTACTACTTTTCCCACTTTCCAAAGGCATCGTACCCTTCTCTGACGGTTCCTGGCCTCACAGTAAATTTCCAAGACTTCCCGAGCTAATGGAACCGGTTTTGTCCCACGGGGTCTTGAAGACGCACGTTTCCCTTATGAAAAGGGCCCAGTTGGACACATAAATAGATGGTGGAGACTCTAAGTTGCATCAGAGCAGAAAAACAGAAGTTCCAGCCCAGACCTGTAACCCCACACGGTTCTAACAGAATGTCACCTAGCCGGCTTCCTAGGTTTAATTTGCTTGAGATAATTGATAAGGGCATTTAGAGGCGACTCGCACCCTAAGGGGAGGTCAAAGAATTTTCTTGCGGCCGTCGGAAATTTTCCAACGGGTTGATGAACTGTGTTCGGGCCGCCGAAGACCCAGCACACTTCATTCCGCATTGCCGGCTTTCTTGTGTTTTCCCCAGACGCCGTTAGGCCTTTCTCATGCGTTGGTTTTATTAAACGCTTTCATGGCAGTTAATCCATCATAGAATTCATGATGTTTAACATAAGGGGTACGTGTAGCATTTCCTTAAGCCTGGTGAAGGACGGGGACGTAGATATTCTTTTTTTTTTTTTTTAAGATTTTATTTATTTATTTGACAGAGATCACAAGCAGGCAGAGAGGTAGGCAGAGAGAGAAAGGAAGGGAAGCAGGCTCCCTGGCTGAGCAGAGAGCCCGATGCGGGGCTCGATCCCAGGACCCTGAGATCATGACCTGAGCTGAAGGCAGAGGCTTAACCCACGGAGCCACCCAGGCGCCCCAGTCTGCCGCGTCTTTCCAAACCGTGGTCTGCTCCAAGCCTGCTTCCCTGTTCACCGCTCTTTGTGGACCACAGGCGGAGAAACCGACTCCCCACTGGCTCTGACCCTTGATGACAGAAATACCTGTACAAACAGAAATATAGGAAATACAGCTATCGAAAAAAAAAAAATCTCACGAAGCCCCAAATTGTTACTAGTCCAGAAGGAATGGACGCGTGCCTTTGGCTTCTTACTGAATTCTGAGCATCCTGTAGGCATTCTAGTGTGTGTCCCACATGCACCCAGCGGGCTGGGTGTCATTGTTACCCATTTCACAGACAAACAAACCGAGGCTCTGGGAGTTTCTACATTTAGACACGAATACTGATTTCAGTGATTTTCTGAGTCACAGTGAAAGCAGCAGGAAAAACCAGGGTTAAAAAAAGAAAAGGACTTTTCTAGAGGCATTTCCCATTTGTGCAGACAAGACGCCACTCTTCCTTTATAGGTCCGTTGCAGAGGGTGGTTTTGGCAGCCACGCAGGGTGTCGTAATTGGGATCGGCGTGCCTTTGCCTCATCCTTTATGCACCCGTGCATGTCCCGGAGACGGAGCGGTCTCCGTCCCAGACCACCACAATGCGGCGGACATTACAGCAGAGCCAGTGAGAGCCGTTTTGTTTTCCCCAAGTTACGTAGTCCAGGAAAGGTGCAGCAGCATTATGTCTCAAAGAAATACACGGGACGTAGCTTAATGAAAAAAAATGTCTTATTGCTAAAAATAGAAAAAAAAAAAAACGCTAACCATCATCTGGGCTTTTTACCAAGCGATCCCACATGACCCACCACAAATACCGTAGTGAAAAAGTGTGACATATTGTGAGAATTCCCAAAATGTGGCGCAGAGACTCCAAAGTGAGCAGTCGGTGTGAGAAAAATGAGCCCAGGGCGCCTGGATGGCTCCGTGGGTTAAAGCCTCTGCCTTCGGCTCAGGTCATGATCCCGGGGTCCTGGGATCGAGCCCCGCATCAGGCTCTGCTCTGCAGGGAACCTGCTTCCTCCTCTCTGTCTGCCTCTCTGCCTACTTGTGATCTCCATCTGTCAAATAAATAAATAAATCTTTAGTTCACGAGAGCTAATCTCATCTGAGACTTTTGTCTTGGGCTAATTATATTTATTGTTTGTGCGAGATACAAAAAGTGGGAGTCACCCAGGTAACTTTGAGGTGACATTCTCCGGAGAGACATGGAAAATGTGAAATATGGTCTTAGAACAGCAGAGGAAACATAGTTGTGCAACATAAGATGACCGCTGCCTCACTCCTCTACCCTCAGTAACAACATAGTATTTTTTTATAAATGCAACTATTTTCTGTGCTCTTCTGCTTAAAACACCGGATTAAACTTTCCTGTAACGTCTCCTAGATGTTTCCCATAAACTCTTACGGAAAACCTTTATCTAAAAAAGAAGCAGAGTATGTAACACTATTAAAAACAAAACAAACACTAGGTGATTTAGCAGGCGAAACCCATCGGCAAACCCCGTCAGATACCGTCTTTTCGTGATTCTTTTGAGTGTTGGGAGCCATTCTCTTGAATTTCTTGCCGTCGTGGTTATCCGCATTGGTCCTGTCCCCAGAACTTCCGTGCGTGTCTTTTCACTCTGTCCTCCCTTCTATTAAATGAGCATTTACAGGGGCGCCTGGGTGGCTCAGTGGGTTAAAGCCTCTGCTTTTGGCTCAGGTCATGGGCTCAGGGTCTTGGGATCGAGCCCCGCATCGGGCTCTCTGCTTAGCAGGGAGCCTGCTTCCCTTCCTCTCTCTGCCTGCCTCTCTGCCTACTTGTGATCTCTCTGTCTGTCAAATAAATAAATAAAATCTTTAAAAAAGAAGAAAAGAAAAGAAAATATCTTAACACGTAAAATTTTAAAATCTAAAACTGCCCCCCTGACCTGCAGCTTGGTAATGAGACACTTTGTTATACATTTTCCAAAGCATTTAAGAAACAAAATAGAAGTCAATTGTTCTCCACACTTCCCAGAAGTAACCATTTCCCAGCAGTTGCTACATAGTTATGTGTGCGTTTTCTTTAGATTTATTTATTGAGAGAGCGAGTGAGCATGGGAGGGAGGTAGAGGGGAGGGAAAAGAGCGACTCTCAGGCAGGCTCTGTGCACGGCTCAGTCCCAGGACCCTGAGATCCTGACCTGAGCTGAAACCAAGAGTTGGATGTTCAACCAGCTGAGCTACCCAGTGCCTCTATATGTATGCATTATTATTTATTATTATTTTTAAAGATTTCCCTTATTTATTTGAGACAGAGCATGAGTGGGAGGAGCTAAGGGAGACAGGCAGGCAGAGTCCCCACTGAGGAGAGAGACCCCAACGCTGGGCTCCATCCCAGGACCCCGGATCATGACCCGAGCCAAAGGTAGACGCTTAACGACGGAGCGACCAGTGCGAGGATGACCATCCCCAAGCGTCTTCCTAGCACGGGCATGGGAATGGATGTAGCCATTACACTTACGACATGGAATTTCCGGGTACGGACATGTGCCTGCCTGCCACTGAGGACGTCCACGTTGCTTACCCAAGTGCTGGTACGCACCGTCATTGAGTGTGCACACACGTGTGTGCCCTGGTCCTGCAGGGCTGGCCCTCCCTGTTGGTGCACACGAGTCGTGTCCACTCACTGTCCCGGTCCTAACACTGCCATTTCTCCCAGAGGCCTTGGTTGTCCTTTTATTGGACGGGGTGACATTTGGGAACCAAGCTCTGGGCAGCGTGTTATTTGTTTAGGGTCCTCTCAGCTGAGGGAGCAAGTCAGTGTGTGTGCCAACGCATGTGCGTGCAGCCGTGTGTCCCTATTTCTGTATGTCCTGACGTGGGAGCTCCCGCTGCAGTCTCCAGCCGTAAGCCATTCCCGCTGGGATCTTTCCAGCGTCCCGCGTGGCTTCTCTGCTGACTCCCACTCTGGCAGTGACCAAAACTGGCCCTTGACCAGCCGTCTGCTATGTGTGTCCGCAGCCGATGCGTCCCGGCATATGTGCATATCCGCTCAGAACCTGTGGGAAGCGTGTGGTCCAGCAGAGCGTGGAGCGTAGGCCCCCTTCCTTGGTGCCTCGTCTCCCAGGTTCAGTGCCGTGTGGAGTGTTCGGTCAGCACCGTCCCCCCCGCACAGTCCCCTCACGGAGGAGGACTCACACGTCGGCACGTGCTTATTACGTCCTCCTGTCACACTGTGCATTTCAAACAGCTGTGCTTTGAATTCGCATGTCCTCCCTTCGGTCTCTGTGCTGGGACGGGCTGTGATTTTCAGGGAAGAACCAGGGTCCTGGTCTACCATTACGGGGTCATACAGAATGTGCAGACCACCCTACGTGTGTCTGCTGTGGGCCTCCTACTCAGAGCTCCGCAGCCCTCCAACCTAGTTGGCTGTCTGCGGTTCTCATTCCAGAACGTCCTGTGGTGGTATCAGACAGGTCATTGTGTTTCCAAGTCAGGTGCTTAGGCCACCGGATGGTCATCTTGTCACTTAGTTCGTGGTAAAATCCCCTGGATTGGCAAGGGTGGACCGGCGACCTGTCCTTGCAGGCAACTTGGCTCTCGACAACCGGTGTGTTCCTGCGCTCCCTCAGCCCCGAAGGATTTCAGAATCCTTCGTCATCGCTCCCGGTATGGAAGGAGCCTTCCTCTGGGCATTATACACTCTGGGGACGCCAGGTTGTGCTTCACGTGGTGATTGCTCCACGGTCTGTGCTGTCGGGAGGCTCTTGTTTCTGCTACACAAAAACGCCGGGGGTTGCCCGTCTACCCACCGACACACGCTCCTCAGGAGCCGTTTCCACTCTCTGACCACTTTCTGACCAAAGTCTCTTGGAGGCACCAGCCTGACTAATTGCCGGAGATGTGGATGTCTTAGGTTGTATTAGTTTCTGATGGCTGCTGTGACAAAACAGGAATACTTTGTTTTATTGTGCTTTGCTTTAAGATACTTTGTTTCTTTCTTTCTTTTTTTTTTTTTCTTTTCCTTTCTTCCTTTTTATTTTATTTTTTGTTACAGACCGTTGTACCAACCCTGTTTCGAGGTTTTGGTGCCATTTTTTCCAATAGGATGTGCTTACGTCCTGTCTTTGGGTCACCTTTTGGTAATGCGCACAATTCTTTAGACTTTCTCATATTTTTGTTTGGTGATCGATTAGGATTCACTGAAAACTCGGGTAATGGTATTTTTTTTTTAGACAGGGCTATTGTACACTTAATACACTACATAGAGCATAAACAAAGCTTTTATATGTACTGGGAAATTTGGCTTTATGGCAGTATTTTAGAAAATATTTTATTTATTTGAGAGAGAGAGGGAGACAGGGAGTGAGCACGAGTACAGGGAGCGGCAGAGGGAGAAGCAGACACCCTGCGAGGCAGGGAGACTGACGGTGTGACTCGATCCCAGGACCCTGAGATCATGATCTGAGCTGAAGGTAGGCACCTGACCCACTGAGCCCCCCCGGGCACTGGCTTTACTGTAGTATTTGCTTTATCATAGTGCTCTGAAACTGACCCACACCATCTCCCGAGGTATGCCTGTACCACAAACCCAGGGGCTTCAAACCATCCAGACTCACTTTCCAACACATCTGGTGGTCAGAAATCTGACACAGTGTCACTGGAGTCAATGCACAGTGTCCCTTGGCACACGAACCCCTTCAATTTGTGAAGGCAGCCATGGCTGGTCCGCTGTTTCCCACAAACCCATACCTGTGGCTCTGACTCCTTGGTCTCACTCGTGTGCAGTGAAGGACGCCCGCGATTACGCTAAGTCCCCCTGGATGATCCAAGATGGTCTGCTCATCCCAAGACCCTGAATGCAATCACCTCTGCCCAATTCATTTTCTTACTTAACATTAGGAATTCCCAGATTCCAGCGATTAGGGTGTGGACATTTGTGGTGGGGGTCAGGAATGAGAATCATTCTGCTTCCCGCACAGGTTCAGTCCTGCCATTTTGTCAGACCTCATAGGAGCAGGTTTCCAAAAGATCTTCAGGACTCCCTGCTCTTGTGTAAAAAAAGATCCTGGGTTCACGTCAGCAGTTGTGAGCATCCCGTGCATCCCGGTGCTTAGTGACTTGTGTGCTCAGCCTCTCCTTGAGCAGGTGAGAAGGTGCTGGGACACCTCTCCCTGAGCAGGCGCCCCCCTTCCTTGAGCCCTTCGGGTTCTCTGGTTTGCAAGACCATACCGATGCACAGCCAGAGCCACGTTTCCTGTTCATTTCCTTGGATGCCTGGTTGACATACAGCATTAGTTTGCAGGTGCACAACAGAGCTCGGCCCTGGTACATCTTGCAAAGTGGGCAGACGAAGCTTGGTTAACATCCATTATCATACGGAGTTACATCCCCCCCCCCCCCGCCCTTGGGATGGGAACTGTTAAGATTTAGCAACGTTCAAATGTACAGGGTTTACTATTGTCGCTGTGCTACAGATGTCTTCCTGGGACTTGTTTTCAAAGTCATCTTTTTTTTTTTTTTTTATGAACATATAAAGTATTATTTGCCCCAGGGGTACAGGTCTGTGAATCGCCAGGTTTACACACTTCCCAGCACTCACCATAGCCCATGCCCTCCCCAGTGTCCATCACCCCACGACCCTCTCCCTGCCCCCCTCCCCCTGGCAACCCTCAGTTTCTTTTGTGACATTAAGAGTCTCTTTTGGTTTGTCTCCCTCCGATCCCATCTTGTTTCATTTTCCCCCTCCCCTTCCCCACGAACCCCTGCGCTGCCTCTCCAATTCCTCATATCGGAGAGACCATATGATAATTGTCTTTCTCGGACTGTCAAAGTCATCTTTTTTTTTTTCTTTTTTTTTTAAGGAGCTTACATTCTATTTTTTTTTAATTTATTTATCTGTCAGATAGAGAGAGAGCACAGGAGCGAGCACAGGCAGAGGCAGAGGGAGAAGCAGGCTCACCGCCGAGCAAGGAGTCCGACGCGGGACTCGATCCCAGGACGCTGGGATCATGACCTGAGCCGAAGGCAGCCGCTTAACCAACTGAGCCACCCAGGCGTCCCTTTTTTTAATTTATTTGTTAGAGAGAGAAAGATCACAAGCAGGAAGAGAGGCAGGTAGAGGGAGAGGGGGGGAAACAGGCTCCCCACTGAGCAGAGAGCCCGATGCGGGCCTCGATCCCAGGACCCTGAGATCATGACCTGAGCCGAAGACAGAGGCTTAACCCACTGAGCCACCCAGGAGCCCCCAAAGTCATCTTCTTAATCAGGGTTTCTGTCCCAGGCCACAGATGCCATGATGATAGGTAATAAACATGGAGAGTTTGTGCCCTTCCTCCCGAGAGTTCACGGGGAAGAATATATAGAATTGACCTTTGTACGTCCATGAGGGCCCCACCTGCTGAACCGTTCTCTTTGGATTCCCTCACGTTCCTGGCCTCTCCTTAACAACGGCATTTATCATGCTCAGACTACTTGCGAGGACTGTTTCTTTAATCTACTTATTTATTTTTTCCCTGAAAGAGAAGGTTCCAACCTGCTAATTCCTCAGCAGCTCTACAGTGTGAATTATGTTCCCAACAGTTCCGTTGTGGGTTCTGTGCAGATCGCAGGTACACGATGACATAGAATATGCACTTTTTCAAAACATTCACATCTTTATTTCAATGCTGGTGTACACACGATAATTTTAAAAAGGCATAATCAGGAAATCCGGAAAGAAAGAAAACGCAGTGCTGTGTTCCCAAACTCCCGCCATTAGTCATTTTGACGCATTGAATGCATTGGGTTATTTCCAAAATTCATAGCAACATTGCAGCTCCAGAGTCTTGAGTGTCCCAGCGCCCCTGGTTCCTCCTGATTCTGGGTATTGGTGTCAGGTATACTGAAAAGGCTCTTTGCTCCCTCCTCCTATCCAGAATCGACGGGAATCTTGTACTTCCTTCCTGTCTTAACGTTCATGTCTCGGAAACCTCTTCCTGGGTTCGGCTCCCATCTCTTACAGCCTGATCTCCGAACTCTCGTTAATCCCAAGCATACTTGAGCAAGGTCTGCCTTTGGGGTCAGGAGTCCTGATGGGGTGGGGTACCCACCTGACAGCAAGACAGGAGCCCCATTGGTAAATCCTACCAGCAGAAATAAAGGGCTCAGGAAAGGCCCCAGGAGGAGAGAGACTGTGTGATCTACGATTCAGGGTCCCGTCAGCCCATTAAAGAAATGAGGAACCGTCATGGATGCCCAGGAAACTTGGATCTCTGTCCTTTGGTGTTTCTGTTGCTCTGATGGTTTTACACTTGACAGTTTCCACTCAGTGGTATTTTTATTGGATTCAAATTTGCCTGCTCTTGCCAGTTCTAATTTTGTTTCTATTTTCACAAAGGCTTTGCCCTTTAATTATCAGCTCGGATGGGGCTTAGATGTTTTGAGTCTATAAGTTGATTTGTTGAGAAAGTGTCAAATTTTGATGTAGTCTTGGGTTACTTTAAATATTACGATCTTTTCCTCATTTTCCAGCTTTATTTGAGACTCTCCTGGTGGGTGAGGGGTAGTGGGAGTGCATGCAAATTTTTTTTTTTTTTTTTTTAAG
>RCUC01157114.1:0-32987 GCA_003697995.1 Taxidea taxus jeffersonii | reverse complement strand
CGAGAGCTGTGTGCCCGCACTATCTCACCCTGCCGGCCGTGCCCTGTGGCCGGTGTCACAGGGGAGGCCCCATGGTGTCAGTGACGTGCTTGTCAACTCGCTAAACTGCTCTGGATGGTGCTTATGTTTCCTTCCATTCTGCAGATGGGAAGCCTGAGGTCCAGGAAGCAAGTCTGCCTGGTGACTGTCCCACTCAGGATTGGCGCTGCCTCAGGTCAGGGGTGACATTGGTCAGGCCACCGTGAAAGGCCCACAGGGAGGGGCGTGAACTTTTTGCAAGGATAGATACATTTCCCATTTTGCTGGCATTAACCAGTTCTTTAGTGTCCTCCTCCCTCTCCGGGAAACGAGTTGTGCCAGCCCGTCAACACTGCAGGGGTGGGAGTCGTTTCCAAGGTCACACCTCCCGCACCCCTAGAGCAAGAGCCCAGGTCTGGGTGAGCTACCACACACGCGCTGACGCCAGTCAGCCCGGACACAAAATGCGGGTCACCCCACTGGTCCCCCCCTCTCTCAGCCTCCCCAGCCGTGCAGGGGATCACAAGGTCCCACCCTGAGGAGTTACTGAGAAGCTGGATGAGGCGAGCTTGGAAAAAGCCCTCTCCTGGTCTCACGCTCCTGCAACCCCAGGACCCGCGTGTGTGAGGGGGCTTAGAAACGCCCCCAAGCTGACCCAGAGAGGAGAAGTGGAGAGGGAGGGAGAAGCGTGTTCGCCCCCAAGGAATGCCTGAGGGGTGGGAAACTGGAGACAAACAGGGAAGCAGAGGGCTTACAGCCTTACATTTCTGGCAACAACAAAACAAAACAAAAATGACTGGCGTACATGCAGGATTTGTCATTGAAATGTCCCAACGCTGAAAATAAATAAGAATACAAGGGGGCTCTGTGCTGGGCTCCCGACAAGCACCTTTGGGCTGGGTGAAGTGAGGGCTGCGGGGGGGGGGGGAGGCAGGCCCAGCCCCAAGGTGGGGGGCGCCTTGTGGGCTTCCTGGGTTGGTTTCACTTATTTGGAAACTGGATCATTTCAGCTCCTTCGGTGGGGTTGGTTTCCTAGGAGCAGGGACCCACCCAGGTGAGACCCTTAGGCAGATGACTTCATGTCTCTGGGCTCAGTGGCCTCCTCTGTAAAGTGGGTGGAAGAAGAAGAATGACTTCCCGGGCAATGCTGAGAAGTTCAAAGCCAGGGTTCAGGGTTGATTCTCCTCCACAGGAGGGAAGGAGCTGGACCGTGTTCCCCATGTGTCCTATCCCAGCACTCCGCACAGGGCCAGGCACACAGGGGTCAGTGGAGAGGGGAGCTTCCGAGACCAGTTCACAAAGTCCGAGCTCTGGTCCCGTTTAGTCTTGGACTGGCTGCTGCGGCATCGCTGGAGGCTCTGACACTCCCCTCCCTGTGTTGTTCAGAGCTGAAAATGTCATCCTCTCTGTGGCTGACGATAGATAGCCCAACAGCCCACAGCCAACCCCAGCCCGACTCCTGTATTTGAAAGGCCCTGGAGCTGAGAGGGGTATTTATATTTTTTAAGTGGTTGGAAAAAGACCAAAGGAGTAATATCCCATGACACCTGAAAATTACACGAAATTCACATTCTGTGTCCACAAATAAAGTTTTATTGGAACCCAGACGTGTTCACTTATGGTCTGCAGCGGCTTTCTGGCTACAGCAGACATGAGTAGTGGCAAGGGCCCTTATGGCCGGAGCAACCGGCAATATTCCCTCTCTGGCCTTTTAAGACAAAGTTGGCTGACCAAGCCCCCGACCCAGGACAATGGGTCCCAAATCCAGACTGCACACTGGAGTCACCTGGGGAGCTTGAAAAATCCCATGCCCAGGGTCCAGTCTCAGATTCTGACTGGTCCACAAGGCCACCCAGACCTGGGTGCGTTGGAGAGCCCCCAGAAGGTTCCGGTGGGTGGCCAGGGATGAGAACACTGCTTTAGGGGCTGGCTGTTAATTATGACTCCTCCTTTTTGCTGTCATTTTGGCCCAGAGCCTGTGCAGAGCATCGGATCCCCGGGGAGACCAGCGCCAATTCCCCCAGGAGAGCCTGAGGCTAAGCTTGCAGACTCAGGCTGGGGTGGGTGGCAGGAGGGCGCAGAAATGGGCAAAGTGCACAGGTGAGGCGGTCCAGGCCTACCATTCCGTGCCCCTCAGCTCCAGCCAGGGTGGGCTTGGGAGGATGGGGTACTGGGGTGGGTCTCCTTTACTGGCCAACGGCCATCTTTGTGGGTCTCGGGGTGCATGCTGGCTGCCTGGGCCGCATCCCCTCTAGCGGCAGTGGAGGTGGTTCTCAGGTGCCGGGTCCCGCTCTGCTTGTCATGTACCCAACACCTTGTACCGTCCTACAAGGCCAGGAGCATCTTGCCTTTTGCTGAACGGAGATGGCGACCTCTCTGAGGCTTGGGGAAATTCAGTAGGGTGCTCAAAACCGCCTGGTGACTACACAGGGCAGAATTTGAACTCAGACCCAGGGCACTGTGTTGCCACAGTAGGAAAACACAGCATTTCTCTGTCCCGGAGCCCAGGCGAGCGCTAGAGCCCGTGGCGGCAACGTCCTGTGGCTTCTTTCTCGAAATTCTTTTATTTTTGGCCTGAGACAGCTAATGCTCGGCCAACGTATCCAAGGAAACCGGGATGCTAGGAGCAAGCTGTACCCACTCTCCATGCTAAAACCATCAGACGGCTAATTCGGGCTTCTCCAGTTATTTATTTATTTTTAGACCCCCGTGGATCGTTTTACACCCTCTCCCCACAAATGCGACCGTGTGACACACGTGTCCAAGGCACACGACGATCGGCCTGTTCTTTTCTGGGGGAGGTTAGCTCTCTGCTTCTCGTTCGCAAGCTTCCCAAGGGAGGCGCGATCTGGCTTAGGTCTCCACCCCACCCCCGGCCTCTTCGTGGCCCACAGGGCAGATCCCGAACTTCAAACCCCTCCCCACCCCCCGGGGTCTGGCTCTTGATCAAGGTGTCTCAGTGTTGTCACTATGGGCGTCTGGGGCCACGAAACTGTGCGGGGGTCTGTCTCCATGTGTAGCAGGTGTCTGCCTACCAGATGCCGGCAGCCGTGTCCCCTTATTGGGACACGCCAGAGTGCCCCCAGACGTCGCCATGTATCTGCTTGGGGTAGGACCGTCTGACAAAATACAGGACCCCGGTTATGTCCGGATTTCAGGCGAATGATGAATTATTTTTAGCACTGAGTGCGTCCATTCGATGTTGAGGACACACTTCTACTAAAAAGTTATTTGTTCACTTTTAACGGGCTGTGCTGTATTTTAATCCGGTAACTCGGCCAACCCTCACTTGGGGGCGAAATCAGCCCAGGTTGGGAACCACCACTCTGGAGCCTGGGTTCGGGACCCCCACACCTGTTTCCTCACCTGGACAATGTGTAGACAGACGAGCAGTGCAGACCTTGTCAGGGTGCTTGGGCGGTCGCACGGGAGGGGTGGAGTCACTCAGCCAATGTCCGCTGCTATTCTTCTAGACACGAGAGGGGCCTCATGACGCCAGCTTCCCGACTTTCTTCTGTTCTCTGCCCCGGTCTCCCCTGGGTGACTCTTTAACCAAGGAAACACACAAGGGCGAACGCACCCCCAAGGATGGGCAGGTGGGGCCAGGCCCCGCAATGGACATGCATCTTTAGAAGAGATCGCCCTCTCCCGGGGGGTCAGCACACATCACACAGTATGGGTTCTTCCTGGGTCTGGCCCTGCCCTGAGTGCCAGGGGCCAATGGAGCCCAAACACAGACACACGTCCCGCCTTCCAGGAGCAGGGGTGGCGTGGGGGCAGTGCAGGAGGACCGTGACAAAGGCTCCACCTCCTCACTTCCTTGGTCCATGAGTCTGGGGTCCCCCTGATGCCCCCCTCCTGTCCCTAACCCCCACATCCCATCTGTTTTAAAAAACAGCTTTATGGAGGGGTTGACATACATGAAATGATAGGCACATATTTAAAACGTACAGTATGATCAATTTTGACCTTTGCGCACCCTCATGAAACCCTCGTCGCAATCATGATACTGGATGCTCCGTTCCCCCTAGAAGTTTCCCCGCACCCCCTGGTAACCTCTCTCCTGCCCCCACCCCCCAGGCAGCCACTGATCTGCTTCTGTCACTATAGATTACTTTGCATTTTCTAGAGTTTTGTATAAATGGAATCATACAGTATGTGCTTTTTTTGGTCTTGCTTTTTTCACTCAACATAATTATTTTGAGATTTGTGCATGTTGTTGTGAGTAGCAATAGTTGACTGCTTTTTATTTCTGGGTAGCTCTCCTCCATGCAAAGGTGCCCCCGCTCAGTTATCCGCTCACCTGTTAGTGAAGCTTTTTTCCCCTTATTTAACAAAGTGATTATTTGTTGGGGTATAACATACATACAGAAAAGTGCACAAATCGTACATGGTGTGTGAATTTTCACCAGGTGAACACACTAGCCCCCAGGGCGAGAAACAGGATGTGACCAGCACCTCAGAAACCCTGTGCCCCTGCAGGTCACCCGCTCCCCTTCAGGGAGAGCCCCCAGGCTGCTTTCTAACTCAGGTCACATTGGCAGCTCTGGAACTTGAGCCGAATAGATCACACGACACGGCCTTTTTGTGTGTGCAGCTTCTTCACTCAACACTGCGACGGCAACACTCACTTCTGTTCTTGGGTGTGTCGTACCTTGTTCCTTCCCTGCGGGGTGGCATTCCGTTGTGCGGACGCACGTTGGTGTTTACCCATCTCCTGTCCGGGGACATCTGCGCTCTTCCCAGCATTTGACCATTATGAACCATGCTTTCACGGACACTTGTGCGTGTATGAAATCCTTTCCTCTCTTCCTGACTGTGTCCAGTCCTCTTTCCCCCCTTCATCCCTCTTTCCTTCCTTCCTGCCCTTCCCGTTGCCTCCTTTCCTCCCCTCCTTCTTTCCTTCCTTCCTTCTTTTCTGTCTCCTACTAAGCCATAACCTCTTTCTTACCTTTGTAACTTGGTGCCAAGAACCAGAGTCTCCAGCCCTCAACCAAGCTGCTGGGAAGGGACAGCTTCTTTCCACGAGACAGAAGAGCATTAAGTGTGAAGGGCTCCTGCCCTCCACTGTCCTTTGCTGGGAGTCCTGGAGGCCTGTCCTGGGCATGTGCAGGCCCAGGACAGGCAAAATGAAGAGACCCTTCAATTTAGGGGCAGCGAAATGGTGTGGAAATCTGGGGTTACAAAGGAGGACCTTGGGACTTATCTTTGCCAAACAGGCCTTGTGGATTTGTTTTTGGGGTGCCCCCGGGGTTAGCTGTACGGGCCCTTCCAGCAGAGGCTAAGGGTATGCGCGGCTCTCCACTCTGTGTCTTCTCCGTGAGGCCCAGGGGTAGGATTGCCAGATAAAATAAAGGAAGCCTAGTTAAATTTGAATTTCAGGTAAACAATGGAGATTTTCTTAGTATAAATATATCCCCAATATTACATAAGACATACTTATCCTAAAGCACGCTTTGTGGTTTAACTGAGACCCAGATTTGACTGGGAATCCTGCATTTTCATCTGCTGTATCTAGCAGCCCTATCTACAGAACTGAGTTGGATGAACGAATTAATGAATTTCTTTTAATTTGTGGTCATTGTCCACCAAATTACCATAAAACTAGCAGCCGAAAGCAACGCGCATTCAGTGGCACCTGAGTGGCTCAGTAAGTTAGGCATCTGACTCTCGACTTTGTCTTAGGTCGTGATCTCAGGGTCATGGGTTCAGGCTCCACATCACTCAGTGGGAGTCCGGTTAAGACTTGCTCTATCTCAGGGCACCTGGGGGGCTCAGTCAGTGAAGCATCTACTTTTGGCTCGGGTCATGATCCTGGGGTCCTGGGATCGAGCCCCACATCAGGCTCCTTGCTCAGCGGGGAACCTGCCTCTCCCTCTCCCTCTGCCTCTCCCCCTGCTTGTGCTTTCTCTGTCTCTCTCAATCTCTCTCTGTCAAATAAATAAATAAATATCTTAAAAAAAACAAGCTCTTTCCCTCTCTCTATCCCTCTCCACCTCTCCCCCATGCATTCGTGTATGCTCTCTCTCTTTCTGAAAAAAATAAATCTTAAATACACACACACACTCAGCAGCTCACAGTGTCTGTGGGTCAGGAGTCGCATGGCTCAGCTGGCCAATGTGGGCTGGGGCTGCGGTCTCATCTGAAATCAAGGTACGGCCTGGAAAAGAATGAGCTCCCAAGTTCCCTCGGGCTGTTGGTCGAACCGATAAGCTTGGAGCTGCGGGACTTTTGGCCGCTCCCTTCTTTAAAGAAGAGCAAGAGTCTAGAGCCATGGGCAGGACAGGGTCTGGCCACAGAAGGCAAGCAGGGGAATGACGGCCATCAGCGTGGCCACAACCACAAGGAATCACAGGAGTGACATCCCATCCCCTTGCCTGTCCCTAGAGGCATGGCCAGCTCAGTAATGATGCCTCCATACTGGGGAGAAAGCGCAGCAACTATGAAGAAGGGTGTGACTCCTACCAGGGGATGGAGAGAGGTGCCCGTGACTTATCTTAAGTACAGAAGGCAAGTTGTACATTTTTCAAAATGAAAATAGCTAAATCATTTTTTACATCTCTACTCGCCCCCAATTATAAAAGCAATACATGCTCATGGGAAAAAAATAGAGAAAACAGAAAATTATAAGGAGAAAGTGGAAAGAATCCAGAATCTGACTGCCCAGAAACACTACTTTTAACATTTTGATGCCTTTTCTTCTAGCCTCATTTCTATGCATATTTGCACACATGGGGATGTATACACACACACATACACACACACATATGTATATATATAAAATACACACACATATTTCAATATATTGAAGCAAAAATAGACTCACACTAGGAACGCTGTTTAGTGGCTTGCCTTTCTCCACTTGGCTGTCGTGCCTTCCATGCTAATGAACATAGATCTATCCTCACCGCTCCTGGTGGCATCCACGCTAGTCGCCTCCTTCCCTGTTTGAGCAATCCCCTGGGGATGGATGCTGAGGTTGTTTCTGGGTCTCACGCCCAGTACGTGATGCTGAGGAGAACACCCCTGCACATTGCCCGTTGTGTAACCGTCTGATTCTTGTCTAGAGATGCATTGTCACCAGAGGGATTGCTGCCTCCAAGGGGGCACATCACGAGGCTGTGATGGCGGGCCCTGGACAAGGGCACAAGGGAGAATCCGGCTCTTCACCTCACCGGCTGTTTTATCTGGGACAGGTTCCTTAACCTCTCCGTGCCTCAGTCTGTTCATCTCTAAAATGGGAATTATAACCCATGTGCCTCCTGGGGCTTCTAGGAGGAGTCATGAATTGGGAAGTGGAAGATTGTGGTGACATAGCAAATGGCTAACACATGCGTCTGTCTCACCGGCACAGGGCATTGTTCTAACCTCACAGACTCGGCTAATGCTTGAACAGGCCCAGGAGCTGGTGGGCATTGTCACCGCGCTCCCTGCTGCGGAAGGTGAAATACACAGGCAGAGGAAAGAACTCTGTGTGCGGAGGAACGGGGTTCGAATCCCATCTCCGCCTGCTCACAGACTGAATGAGGTCATCCCGGGCAGTGAGGGGCACGGTGGGGAGGAGACAGACAGTAAAGGAGCAAATAAGCAAATAGTATCAAACAATTGTAGATCTTGATACGACTGGGGAGGACAGAAGATGATCCGAGAAGGGATGGGTGGGGGCTTTAGGTTTGCAGGTCTGGGAGGATCTTCCCACGGACAAGACCTCTGGGTTGAGACCAGAGAGGAGCCCAGCAGTCCCCTTGGGAAAGGAGCTGAGTGCAAAGTGCATCTGGCCCAGGCAGGGCCTGAACCGGGCAGGACCTCAGTGAGTCTGAGGAGCCCGAAGGAGCCTGTTCTGGAGCCCAAGAAGGGGGAATCCTGTGCTCTAAGTATCACCACATTGCTGCAGAGGACAAAGAGGTCAGTAGCTTGAAGCCCAAGTTCCTGGCGCCAGGATGCCAACCCGGATGGTCCTGTGCCCAAGTCTATGCCCTGACTGAGGGACGTGGGCTGCTTTCACTTGGCCTTCTGAGGATTCAAGAGGAGCCGAAATCCTGATTTTTATGGGAAAGTTCCTGATGTTTACATTTTGGCAACCAGTTAAATTAAAATAAGTGAGTAAGTGAATAAAAATAAGTGATATGCAGATATGAATACATGTGTGGGCCATGACTTAGTGTACCATCCCCTTGCTGAACCACTGTCCCCTCGTCTGGCAGTGTAGACCACACTGACAGGGGAGGATTATTAGAATTGGGCCACAGTGGATGCAGGGGGTCTGTGTCCTTCAGTCTCGGGCTGAGCTCCCACTCATGAAATATGGCTCCTATCTCCTCGGTCCCTTCCATCTTGTTCAGTGACCTTTGAGGAGGTTATGTTTCTAGAATCTTCTCTGCCTTTGCTCAGAAAACAACCAGTTTCTGCCTGGATGTGCCTTTTAACCTTTGCGCTGCCCAGGGTATGCTTTCTGCATTAAAAATACGAAGTGGTAACATTCAAGGGACGCCCCTCCCGTCACTGGGCAATCCCTGTGGGAGGAACGCATCCCCTTGGCCTCCTGGCATTGGTGCCAGGGATCTGGGTGTGAGACCTGAAAACATTGTCTAAAAAGTCAAACTTGGGAAACCGCCTAAATGCCCTGTAATAGGAAACTGAGTGAGTGACAGCACAGCTGTACGGAGGTACCAGGGAGCCATTCACAAGAGTGGGGTTAGAATAGCGCTCTGGTCAATTGTGGCCCACTGTTGCTTTGCAAATAAAGTTTTATTGGAACACAGCCATTTGTTTACATACTGTCCACGGCTGCTTTCAAGCTATAATGACAGAGTTGGGTAGGTTCAAGAGAGACCAGATGGCCTGCAGGGCCCCAAATTTTTATTTGACCCTTTTCAGAAGAATGTTGCTTCATCAACAAACACTGGAATAAAAGGCTCTCTGTGACTTACTGGCTCACGCAGAAACACCGGAAAGTCGGGAGGGGAGGCACAATAGTATAAATAGGGTAGTTTCAGTTTCGTAAAGAACAATGAAAAGCAAAACTGGAGAAACATGCCCGCAGATGCATTTTATAGGTGCACAAACTCTACAAGGTTGTATCTTCTAAGGCTATTCCCTCTGGAATTTAAGAGGGAATATACTTTATTGAGCATTGACTAGGTGCTAAACACTATGCTGAATACACAGGTTTTCTCACTTAATCTTACAACAAGAGGTAGGTGCTATTCTGAAGCCCCCTTTACAAGTGGGAAGATGAAGGTTCAGAGAGGTGAAGTCACTTGTCCCAGGTCACACAGCTTTCAAGTGGCAAAGCTGGGATTCGAGCGCGGGGAGAAGGACAGCACTTCTTATTTTACAAATGTCTCTGTTATTGGGCAAGCATGAAAAAAATAGAAACTTGCCTTGATTTGCACCGTTAGCTGAGAGCCCCACTTGGAAGAACGTGCTGGGAGGTAGGAGAGGCGCCGCGAAGGTGATTTTCCAGGGAGGCCTTGAGCAGGATCCCAGACCTGCTCTAGTGATGGGTGAATGGGTGGGAAGCTGAAGAATGGGGAGCAGATTCTGAGCCCCAGGTAGGAAGATCAGCGCCTTTTAATTGGGGGCCTACCAAGCTGAGGACAGGTGTTTGTGGGGGAAGCTGGGGGCTCACCTGTTCTGCCCAGAAGGCACCGCATTTCATGAGTGTTATCAAATGGTGACATTTTGGAGTGCAAGTCGAGGGGTTGTTGTTAATACTGATTTAATGGTGCTAAAATGATTAAGCATGGCAGGCTTTTAAACAATGAGGTTCATAAAAGGTGTTAATAACCTCTTAAGTGCCTCAATAATATTCCCGCCTATCATAAACGCCCCAATTAGGCCTCTCCACTTCTTTTACCCAAGGAATGAGTGAGGAGGTGGCTGGAAGGCCGGAAGGCCAGAAGGAGCCTTCTGGAACAGGGAGGAGCGGCGCCCGGCTCCGGAAGGTTAAACAGCAAGCCTGGGGAAATGCGCCCGCGCGGCTGAGATGAGCGCCCACTTTAGGCTTTTCAGAAAGAGGAACCTGGCGGGGCAACCATAAGGACTTGGTAGAGGGGGCGCCAGGGTGGCCCCCGCATCCGGAGGCCGCTCAGAGCTGGATCTGCCAGGGCTGCTCTCAGCCACAAGACCCTCACAGCAGAGGTGGGACTTCCGGGCCCAGAGCCCAGGCTGCTACCTTCTCCCCGGATCAGAGAGGGAGCTTCCATTCCTCTGTGTGCACCAGCGCAAAATGCAAATGCCTTGGCCCTTGTTGGGAAGTTGAGAATTCCGAGAGAGATGGTGAGATGTCGAGATGGTGAGATGGCGGGAGCATGGCCTTGAACCTGGTGCCCCGCCTCTCTGAGCCGCCCTGTGGGAGGGCGTGGGTTGCACTCCCATGAGGCTGCCCCCTCTGCATCCTTAGCTTCCAAGTCTGTAAAATGGACTCAGACACATAGGTGATTTAAAAATTTCAAGTAAACACTCGAGAAAAAGTAGAAACAGGTGATATTAATTTTAACAATGTATTTAAAAGTTATGTTTGACGGAATACATCCAAATTACCATCATTCTGGCATGCAATCAAATAAAAAAATTACCATGGAAGTATTTTACCTTTTGTTTTTCATGTGACTCCATGTGAAACAGCACGTGTTTGGCACGTATGACGCATCTCCTTTAGGACCACCCAAGTGCTGGACACCCAAGTCACCTTGGGCAACACACATCACGTAAGGCACCGTGTTTGTGACTTGAGGCACTCGTTAACTTCGGAGGCCTGTTCATTTCTTTCTGTGTCTCGGTTTTCTCAGCTACCAGGCAGTCATCCTGTAACACGAGCCCGGCAGGGCCGTTCTCAGCTCCCTGATGTGTGACGCACGATGCGTGGCCCAGCATCCGGGAGTCCATCCACCACTGCCATCGGGCTAGAATTGCTGCCGGGCCGTGTGCCAGCTGGGCGACCTCGGGCAAGTCTCTAGCTCAGTGAGTGGAGGCTGTCTACCGACTGCACCGCTTCATGGAGGAAGGATGCGGCACGGTATGCAGTCGGTGCTCAGTAAAGGTCACCTACTGTGGTTTGGACATCTGTGTTTTCTTCTCTCTATACCCTTTCCCTGCCCCCTTCTGTGACTGCCCCAGACTCCCCATCTGCAGGTGGAGGTAATGAAAGTGTTCTAACCTGGCAGTGTTAGGCCTCTCGGGAAGTGTCATTATCCCTCTTGTATTTTCAGCTTCTAGAACTATCCGTAGTATGCAGTAGGCACTTCTTAAGTGTCAGTTAAATAACTTAACCAATGACTGCATGCATACGCGAATGCCCCAAGAAGGGGGGCACTCTGCTGTTGTTTGTAGTTTGAAGTTACAGTTGGAGCCCTGCTTGGGTGAGGCCCAACTCGGGCGCGGTGCCGGTTTGGGACTCTGAGCAGGGATTTTGAAGCCCCTCATGTCTTTGTCTGATGGGCTCATGGTCTCTTCTCTGTGAAGTCCCTTCCGGCCAATTACCAAAGCCCAGAGCCTCTCAGCATCTCCCCCGAGCTGCTTCCCCTTTCCAGTGCTGGGTTCCGGGTAGACCTGCAGGCCCACCCAGTCCTGGCTCTCACGGGCTCTGAACAGCCTGGCCTGGGAGTGACCCCAGCACAGAGCCCTACAAGACCCCCTCCCCTGATCCAGGCCTGTTTACTCCTGATGCATTTAGATTTCTGGATCGCAGTCATTTCAGCAATACTGCACTTTTATAATCATCGAAGCCAAAGACAAAAAGGCACTGATTCCCTCCCCCCCTCCCTCTCAAGGTCTATAAGGATGACAGCGCACCCCTGACCTCATCAGGGGCCCAGCGTACAGCCAGAGGGAGGAGGTCCTAGAAGAGGATAGGGGCTCTCCCCTCCCCAGCTTACCAAGAAAGGAAAATAAACTTGTAAATGTGGGAAACACATGGTCTACCAGCATTCTGCCTGCCTTGCTCATTTGTGCTTCATTGTCATGGCTTTTGCCATATCTGGATGTCACTCATACAATTACCTAACCTTTTATTTTTTTAAATAACTTACTTAGGAATTTTTTATATAGCATTAAAAGATCCTTTTCATCAGGGAGAACTTCAACGAAAGTAATCTGAATCATATAAGGCAAATTATCTATATGACACAATATGTAATATAAAATATATTATAATACATATTATATATAATTATTTAAATATAAGAAAATGTGTAATATATAACTTAACAATCCTTATATATAATTTATAATATGATATACAAAATTACATATAAGATTATATTAAAATTATTTATAATATAATGCAGTATGATGTAATCCCCATCAACCAGCTTCAAAAAATCTCAACTCATGGCCAATCTCACTTCTTCTATATCTCTACTCCCTGCCCCCTCTCCAGATTATTTGGAAGCAAATCCTAGACATCATGTCATTTCATCCATAAATATTTCAGTATTTGTCTCTAAAGGGTTCAGCTTACTTTTAAAACTGAGTTTATCTTAAAAGTGAACTCTGTATCACTACGTTAAAAGGAAAATCTGGGTCACTTTCTATAAAGAAGGAAAAATAAACACAAAGAGAACAAAACGGTGTTATTGACTTCCTGGCGGGCGCTTGCCTGCTCTCTTGGCTCAAAAGGGGGACTAGCTAGTGCTGCTGGCGGGGGTGGGGGGCGTTAAAGGATAAGCTAGCCCCCAGCGGAGACTTTCTCTGTGACAGATCTCCCTGGAAAGGTCAAAAGAGAATGCAAAGGGAAAAAGCTTTTCTGTGCAGCTTGTTAGTTGCTGCTGTGTCCAAGGACCCCTAATCACCTCACACCTGCCCAGACCCCTGTCCCGGGTGACACAGGACACACTGAGACGTCACTGTCTCTGCAGTGGGCAAGCAGAGACTGGGATGCCATTGGGCAAGCAGAGACGCCTACGGAGGTGGGCCTGGGCCACGCAGGAGCCCCACCCGCGTCCCGACCCTGCTGGGTGCCTCCCTGAGCGTGGGACTTGGATGTGGGAGAAACTCTCGGGCCTCAGTTTCTTTGCCAGTGGGATGGGGGCAAGAACAGCTTACACCACACGTGGCTGTTGTGAGGCTCAAGTGAGATATTGGGGTACAGTATCTAGAGCAGCGACGGACTGAGCGAAATCTCTTACTTTCTTGTTGTCACTGTAGCTGATCTTGTCGTTATCAGCAGCTAAACAACCAGCCTGATCAACTCCTCAGTGCGCCCTGAGCGGGGGCCTTGGACTTCCTCTTCTTTCTCCTTTCCTGGTGGAAGTGGAGGTTCACTGGTGGAGAACCTTGCCACTGGCCCCCCAGACATTCGGGTCCGCAGTTCCTCAAACTGTGTACCACATCTGGGGCTCTCCCGCGCCCCGGGGCCCAGCCCCCCAAACCCATGAGTCACTTCTGCCTACTGGGGAGAACCTACCAGCCCAGAAAAAAATCCAGACTCCCATGGGCGTCCCCAGCTGCCTGCTCCTGACATGAGCAGCGCCACCCCCTCCCCCATCCCCGCCAGACAGTTGGGCAGACTGCCAGGTCTGTGACTCACACCCGGGAGGGCAGCAGACAGCCCCCGCCGGGCTGGGCCGTGTGCGGGCGCTGCTTTCTCTCCCCTCTCCTCCCTCGGTTGTTTTGCTCTGGGCTGCAAATTCATTTTTAGATCCCGGCCTCCGCCCTCCCCCATCTCCCGCTTCTATTCTTAGAAAGCAAACTGGGATGTGCTCGGGCTTCGCAGTGAAGTCAGACAGAAGTTTGCCCACGTGCTCCGGCCGCCTGAGACATGGAATTAATTAAAAGGAGGCTTGGAGCGGCAGGTTCACTGGCCGGAAGTGCAGCTGGCTGGGCCTGACCCCGAGGGGACGGATGGCTGCTCTGGTCACCTGGGTCCCTGGTGCCCCGCAGGGTGAGGCGCCCAGCGATGGGGCTGCCCTGCTGGATGGGCTGGGGCGGCCGTGTGTTCTGGTTAAATAGGAACACCTCCAGCATGTGGGGCTCCCCAGAGATTTGAATTAGATAAATAAATTCTAAAGGCTTTGAGAGGTGAATCGCCTTCAGGAACCCGAGGAGTTGAAATGTGCTTTGTTGGCCAAAAGAAGCTGACCTTCTTCAATGTCAGCCCTGCAGCGAGGGAGGGAAGGTGGGGAGACAGCGAGAAATGTAACAGGTTGGGGGGAGGACTGGGGGCTCACTGGGGGGGGAGGTGTGGGTGAGCACCTGGCAGGATTCGCAGCCCAGTGAGAGGGTAAGTGTCTGTGTGGGTTCAGAATCCTGGCTATGCCACTCTCCAGTGGCTGTGTGACCTTGGGCAAGTCACTCAACCTCTCTGTGCCTCCATTTCCTTACCTGGAGAATTGGAACATTGATCACAGCAGTACTCTCTGAGTTAAGATAAAATGCTCCAGCAGCACTTGGCACAAAGTCATGATTATTAATTCATCTGAATTTATTATTATAAAGGAGGCAGAAAAGTGAAGCAAGAGCTCCAGTGCAGATAAATGACTCCTTCATTCCTCTTGGCCCAGGAAGTGTCAGTGGGGGAAGGAGAGGTGGTCCTCCCAGGAGGGCAGAGAAGCAGGTGAGACAAAGCAGAGAAGTCCCTTCTAGGGCACTCTTCATAACTCAAGGAGAGACATCCTCTGAGAGCTCAGATGCCTCCTTCTCCAGGAAGCCTTCCCTGACCACCAGCAACTTCAGCTGCCCTCTTCTAGCTTCTGCCACCCTTGGCTCCCGCTTAGCAAATCACGTTGTATGGTGATGTCTTTTGTTTTATATGTTTTCTTACTCAAAACAGTTTCATAAGCATTTTTGCAAAGATTCTCATTATAAAAAAAATTTTTTTTTAAATCCAGAAGCCTGGAGGTAAAATGAGGAGGTCTCACCTCACCTAACCCTATGCCCCTGCCCTTACGGTGCTGTGTGTCCTTCCCGACCTGCAGGAGGGAGGTGGCGAGCACGTGCGTGTGCTTCGTCTGTAGATGAGATTGTAATGTGCACATACACGCACATTTAGCAAAGCAAGTGAGCTTCGAGACAATGTCTTGGCATCTCTCCCCCGTGCTGCTAATCTAATTATTCTCTTATTTTTAATTTTTATAAATATTTTCCTGCAACCTATGATACAGACACATGGTAAAGAAAAGTCGTGCACCAGGATTGAAAGTGCAAATGAAGAGCCTGTCCTTGGACCGTGGCCCCAGCCCTGCTTCCCCGCCCTTCTCCCCCGCGACCTCGCAGATTGTCGGCGCACACAAACGTGGGTTTCATCTCTGGCCCGTTTCCTTGGCATATCCATGCTGGGACATACCACACACACTGCTCTACCCTCGCTTGCCCCCCGAAACCTGCCCCTTGGAAGACCAGCCATCACCGACCACACAGCTGTCTCCTTCCTTCTGCCGGATGCGTACTATTCCGTGGTACCCATGGGCCACGAGCTATTCAGGCCCTAGGGATGGTTGTGGGGATTTTAACACACATCCCTAAATTCTCTGCCGTGGCTCCCACAAAGAGACGATGTGTCTGTTCCCTCCCTTGGATGCCCGTGTTCATAGGACTGTTTCTGCCAACGGCATCTGACCTGAGTGATGCTACCTGGCCTGGTAGGGACTCGGGCTCCATGCCCCTCGCGGGACGAAAGGGTAGAAGCATAACCAAGGGGCTCTTCCAGCCTTCCTGTCCACACCATGCTCCCTGTGGCTCCAGGAGTCCAGAGAAGAGTTTGGACCCTCTGTTCCATGTGCTGGTTCTCCCGAATTCTTCCAAGGCAACCTGCTGGGGCGAGAGAGTCCCCTTTGCTGGTGCACCCCTGCGGCGGGGAGCTTAGGGCTCTGCCAACACTGGATCCCACCAGGGTTGGTTGTGGTTTGGTCTGGGACTGTTGAAAACAAGATAGGACACCCTCCCCACCTCTCCTCCCCCCTCCCCTGCCTGCCAAGAGGATGGCCCAGAGCCAGGCCCACGTGGGCTCCACAGAGCTTGTGGGCATCCCTGGGAGGGAACCACAGCCTGAGATCCTCTGAGCCGCACCAATGTCAGGAGGGAGCCCTGGGCTGCTGTGTGTGGGTACAAGTGGGGGGGCTGCTCTCCAAGATGGGGTGAGGGGAGAGGAGGAGGAGACAGGTGTTCTGCAGTAGGGTTGGCCTGGTCCCTGCCAGCAGGCGGGCTCCGGGATGAAGAGGCGTCCCCAGGAGACAGATGGCTGGAGCTGCCGCCATCTCTTCTTTAAGCACTTTTTAATTGAGGTCTAACAAACCTAGAGTAGACTTAATTAATTTTATTTGCACAGTTTGATGAATTTTTATGTGTGTGTGTACCCCGTAAGCATGTCCCAGACCCTAGAAGACCTCATGCCCATTCCCAGGCAACAGCCCCTCCCCAGATAACCACGGTCCTACCCAATCAGCGTGGGTCAGTTTTGCCTGTTCTCAAACTTCGTATGCAGGTCCGTGCACACCGTCCAGGGTCCTGTTCTGGGTCTGGCTTCTTGTTTCTGAGATTTATCCCCAGGCTTGCCTGCCGCACTGCCTCTCTTTCCATTGTTCTGCTACGCCGCTTCTGGGGGGGTTGGTGGTCCCTGCCCAAGGGACATTGAGCAACCTCCAGAGACATTTCCAATCATCAGGACTGGGGGGTGGCACTAGCATCTAGGGGGCAGAGGTCGGGAACACTGCTCACACCCCCCAGTGCCCACGACGGCCCCCAGCAGAGAATGACCCGGCCCAGGACCAGCAGCACCAAGGCCGAGAAGCTCTTATCTGTAGCATTTCCCTGTATGAACAGACGACAATATGTTCATCCCACCTGCTGCTGAGGGGCACGGGGGCCGTGTCCGGCTGTCACGAGGGGCGTGCCTTGAGTACCCTCGCGCGCACCTCTGGGCGCATCTGTGTGCCGTTCTCTTGAGCACATTCCTGGGATTGGACACTTGGCTGGACAGCACTGAGCTTCAACAGATCCTGCTGCCCAATCCTCCCAGGCGCCCGGACTGGTTACACTCAGCGCTCAGATGTGAGGTCTGGTTACTCCACGCCTTGCCAACACTTGCTATTGTCTATCTTTTTAATTTTAGCCACATGCCTGGGTAATGCCATAGGTACCTTTCAGATGTGCAAGCTTCTTGTCCCAGAGCCCTGGGTCCTGACAGGGGGCTGTGGGTGTGTGTCATCTTTTGACTGCCCCGAGTCTGAACCCTTCTCTTCTCTTAGAGAGGCCCCCACATTAGAAATCTTGGTGGGAGGCAGATTGCCTCTCCCACTTTCATGCTCTACAGACAAGATCCTTACTTCCCTAGCCTCCCTGGTGGCTGTGTTGTGGTTATTGACTTTTCATATATTGTGCTGGGGTGAAGCCCAATATTGGCTCCATCTTACAGATGACAATACTGAGGTTGGTAGGGTTAGGCTGTCTGCTCAGGGTCACATATTGGCAGGTAGAAGCGGCCAGTGGACCCAGGACTTTCTGGCTCCAAAGCCTGAGCCAGAGATGTTAGGCCTGGAGGCCTCTTGGTACCTCTTGTCAGCCTCCCCTTTAGGGATCCTAAGGACTGACCTAGATCTGTGTCCCCAACTCCAACACAGCACAGCTTATTAGGCAGTAAGTTTGCTTCTGATCTTAGGTCATCCTCATAGCCTTTGGTCATGACTGTGGTCAAGGTCACTGAGATGACTTTGGTCTCTCACCCTCTATCATATTGGAAAAGGTCAAGGGTCACCTAGGGCCCCATAGACTGTAAGTCTTGAGGTCAGGCCCTAAGTCTGTCTTCCCCAGGGAGCAGGCACAGAGTGGTTGCTCAATAAAGTTTTGTTTTGAGCAAATGAAGGAAAGAAATCAGTTAGCAACCCGCATAGAAATAGAAACCCTGAACAAGATCCAAGTGAAAAAAGAGACTTGGTATCTGACATCGTGAGAAGCCAAGAAGGAGGGCTTCAGGCATGATGTGATCAAGGCTCTGCCTCCATTATGCTGCAAGGCTCTTGCTTTTGCCCTCCTCCACATGTTGGCTTAGTTTGAAGGTTCCCCTTATACCCAGGATGCTGTCAGTGAACCAGCTCTGGGCAAGGGGGTTGGGATGATCTTGACGCCTTAGCTAGGCCAATTACTGTATTGAAGAGAGTCAGCTTTCCCCCCAAACAGAGGTGCCTGGGAACAGTAGATACCTGAACAAAATTAAGATGTTGGAAAAGAGGAGAGGGGCAGTGGTAACTTGTAGGCAGCTGATATCACCCACTGTGTTACTCTTCACATTACGTCTCTTGTTAATGTATAAGAATAAAACCAACATTCATGCATTCAATCGAGGGCCTGTGTTAGTTATCTAGCGTTATGTAGCAACTTTCCCTCAAGCTTCATGGCTCGAAACCACAGACATTTCCACGGGGCTCTTCCTGGAGACTTTCTTGTGCCTGTTTGCCAAAAGGCCAGCTTTCTGCTCTCTCAGGAAAGCTCTGAGGAAATTGGATAAGGAAGTGCCATCCTGGGCCTGGTGGTTTGCACGCCGATCCCCCATGCCCCCTGGACCCCTGCCCTGAGGGGGTGCACGGTATCATCCCTGAAGGGACTGGGACACAGACCAGGTGGTCCACCCAGAGTCTTTAGGCTGTGTGACGCCAACCCACGTCCTCTCCCCAACATCTCTTTCTCCACGGGGAAGGTCTGCTTAGGGGGAAATGCCCTAGAAGAATTGAATTCTGCTCCAAGTAGCCATGTCATATCTGGACTTCTGGGCGTGAGGGGACAGGTGGCACACAAACCCCCCCTTTTGCCAGAACAGCGTGGGTGACGGCCACTGTCTCTGCGGGACAATCGCCGTGGCCGAGTGGCCCAGCTAGGGCGTCTGTCCAGGTCACCTCGGATCTGGGCCCCAGGCGAGCTCCCGGCGGCTGCCCCAGAGGCAGGTCAGTGGCCGCGGAGACCGCAGCACGCAGTCCCTCATCCCGAGGCCATGGCCGACGCCCGCAGACAGCCTCGGCCTGATGCCGGTGCGGCCGGTGGGGAGCGGTGGCTGTCAGCTTGCGCCCGCGCGCTCCATCAGCTCTCAGGAATGAGAAAAAGGTTGCTTTCCTAAACCACATCTATATTAATCATGTGACTGACAGGCCAGAGGGGGAAATTATACATCTTTCCTCCGGGGGTTTCATTCATCGCCCGTGATCTATTTGGTCTTGGCAGAAGGCAGGGGTTCCCAGCTCATGCAGAGAGGCAGGCGTGTTGCGGCTGGCCTGGACTTCTGGAACTCTCGTGGTCTCTGAACAGGGCCAGAGGCCCGTGACGCATGCATGGGGAGGCCAGGCTGCCCTCATGCCTTCATCCTGCTCCGCAGACCCCGATGACCACCTCCTCCAGCCCCCAGCCCTGCCCTCTTTACGCTGGACAAGCCCCATCCCCTGGGATCTTCTGTTAATGAAAATGCTCTTTCCCCTCTAAAGCTGTAGCTACTGGCCACCCAAGGCTGCTGAGTGCTTGCAACAGTGCGGCTGAGAACCGAATTTTCAGTTTTATATATATTGTTACGTAATCTACATGAAACCGGACACAGCTGCCGGCACAAGTGGCTACTGTGTTGGAGAGCGGTGCTCTAGACCTTTGTTTTCAACTTTCTTGCTTTTGACCCAAAGGCAATGGTACACAGAATGGGATTTATTAGGAAAGCACTCCTGGGAGGGGGCAGGTGGGGAAGAGAAGCACAGTGGGGAGTGAAGGTGTGCTCCCAGCAGAGGTCCTGCCCTGCCTGATCCCAGTATAAACCGCACTTCTGAACCTGTCCTGCTGGAGCATGTCCCGGGGCCCTGACAGTGACCCCGCCCCACACACACGAGAACAGGAGCAGGCCATTTTATGTCCAGAACGAAACACCACCCGGGGTGGAGGTCAGTGCACAGGCTTCCCAAGAAATAAGCTCAGGGTCCGTTGGGCTTTCTCGTAGAAGGAGGCCCTGGTTAGAATGAAGATAACCAGACCCTCCGCAGAACCGCAGGTTAGACCCCCAGCCATTGGAGGGCGGTGACTCCAAAGGGCCAGCAGGCAGAATCAGGTTAGACCTCTATCTGTCCAAGAGGGCAGGGGTCCTGGGCTCCCAGGGGAGTGAGGACTGTAAGCTCTTCTCTCTCCTCCCTGCATCCCTATCCTGGGGGGCAAAGCCTGTTGGTCAAGATGTAGGAGGAGATAAGTCCTCAGGTCGGAAAGAGCCATGAAGGGAAGACCCTCTTAAGTGTGCTGAGTCTCCATCTGCAGCAAACCGAGGGTAAGGGAGGGGATGAAGCTTCAAGGGAAAGCAAGGCCAGAGTTTTGACTATTACGTGGGTCCTGATGCTTGAATTATAGGTGGCAGGATCTTGTATCTGGTCATGTAAGAGGACCAGAAAGTCACGGCGTCTGTCCAGGTTTTCATCCAGGGTGAAAAATGGTGCCACTGAATCAATTTTCACAGAGAATGGGTGACAAAAATAGTACAATTTATGAGTACATCTCGAGCTGCGCTTGTTCCCTGTGAAAGCTGCACAAAGAAATAAACCATCTCGGTACTGAGGGACTATGACAAAACCTTTAAAAAGGGTTTATGTGACTGTGGGTTGGAGAGGATGCCTTGGCCGAAGTGGCCAGGGAGAGCCCCTCTAAGGAGGTGACACTAGAGTTGACACCTCCGTGTTTGTGGGAAGATCTTGGGGCGGGGGAGTGATCTAAGCAGAGGAAACAGTCTATGCAAAGGTCCTGAGGCAGGAGCAGGCTTGCAGTAGGAGAGAGTGAATTAGAGGAGGAGGGGCAAGTGGAGGTGCAAAGAGGCGTCAGAGCAGCTTGTCAGATCGGGTCAGAGGAGAGGATTTTGTTCAGTGTGATGTGAGGCCTTTAAAGGGCTTTTAGTGGGGATTGGGTGTGAGGGACATTGATTCACACCTTTTAAAGGTCGGGGGCTGCTGTGTGGAGGATGACTGCGAGGCAGGCAGAAGTGGCTGCAGGGAGTCTGGTCTGTCGGAGGCAGGATAGAGCGGGGTGGCCCGGACTGTGGTGGTTGCAATGGAGGTGGTGAGACGTGCTCGGGTTTAGACCATAATTTGGGGGTGCAGCCACTAGGACTGACCAATGGCTCCCAGGCACCACACAGAGGGGTAAGCATGGCTGGGAGGTCTGAGCCATGCAGCTCGGTGGATGTTGGTGCCATTTCCGAGATGGGTGGGATTGGGAGAAAGCAAGTTATTCTGAGGAGGGGAGCCAAGAATTCTCTTCTGGCTGAGTCTTGTGCCTGGCAGCCCCCGACTAGCGCCGTGGGGTGGACAGCAGGGTGGCCGAGAATTAAGGTTCTAATGTCCAGCAGTCTGGGCTTAGTTGTGTCACCTTTGGCCAGTCACTTAATATTTTTTGAGAAAAAGTTTTCTCAGCAATGAAATGGGGGGGAAAATAACAACATTTGCCTCACAGGCTTGTTACAGTAAAGGGAAGCTCCGGGTAGTAGGCCTGGCACAGAATAGAGCACAAGAAATGAGAAAAGTTCTTGGGAAATGTTTCTCTCTCAGAGCCTATTTTACCTGATATCAGTATAGCCGTGCCCTAATGGTTACTACTTGTATGGCACATGTTTTCGGTGTCCATTTGCTATTAGTCACCTCTGGCACATTGGGTTTCTTGAGGACAGTATACAGTTTCATCCTTTCCCCTGCCCGCCCCCCCCAATCCATTCCAATGGTCTCTGTCTTTTTATTTTGTTTTCTTTTTAAGTAGGCTTCATGCCCATGTGGAGCCCAACACGGGGTTCCCACTCAAGACCCTGAGATCAAGATCTGAGCTGAGATCAAGAGTCAGACATTCAACTGACTGAACCAACCACGTGCCGCTGACGGTCTCTGTATTTTAATTCAAGTGTGTATTACATTAATATTTAATGTAAGTAAGTACTGATAGAGTTAGATTTGGGATCACACATTTATAATTCCATATATATACATTTTATCATTTTCTGTTCTATTTGCTTCCTCCATTTTTTAAAAAATTTGTTTTTCTCATGGTTTCTTTGCTTCTCCCTTTTTACTTTTTGGTGTTTGGGTTATCTGAAGTTTGTTTGTTTGTTTTAAGTTTTATTTATTTAGGTAATCTCTACACACTACACAGGTCTCAAGCTCATGACCCTAAGATCAAGAGTCACACCCACCCCTGGCAACCAGCCAGGTGCCCCTGGATTTTCTGAAGTTTTGATTAGAATTCCATTTCTGGAAAACAGCATGGAGGTTCCTCAAAAAATTGAAAATAGAGCTACCTTATGACCCAGCAATTGCACTACTGGGTATTTACCCTAAAGATACAAACGTAGTGATCCGAAGGGGCATGTGTACCCGAATGTTTATAGCAGCAATGTCCACAATAGCCAAGTTATGGAAAGAATCTAGATGTCCATCAACAGATGAATGGATAAAGAAGATGTGGTGTATATATATACAATGGAATACTATGCAGCCATCAAAAGAAATGAAATCTTACCATTTGTGACGACATGGATGGAACTAGAGCGTATTATGCTTAGCGAAATAAGTCAACTGGAGAAAGACAACTATCACATGATCTCCCTGATATGAGGAAGTGGAGATGCAACGGGGGTGGGGGTTAAGGGGGTAGGAAAAGAAAAAATGAAACAAGATGGGATCGGGAGGGAGACAAACCAGAGACTCTTAATGTCATAAAACAAACTGAGGGGGGTGGGGGGGAGAGGGGTTGGGAGAGGGAGGCGGGGTTACATTATATGTTTAAATTTTAAAAAAGCTTAAATAAAAAAAAAGAATTCCATTTCAATTTTCCTGTTGATTTTTAAAGCTATACTTCTTTGTATTATTTTTTTAAAGTCTTATTTATTTACTTATTTATTTTTAGAGTTAGAGAGTGTGCAAGTGGGGAGAAGAGGGACAGAGCAGAAGGAGAGAGAGAATCTTTTTTTTTTTTTAAAGATTTTATTTATTTATTTGAGAGAGAGACAGTGAGAGAGAGCATGGGAGGTGAGAAGGTCAGAGGGAGAAGCAGACTCCCCATGAAGCTGGGAGCCCGATGTGAGACTCGATCCTGGGACTCCAGGATCCTGACCTGAGCCGAAGACAGTTGCTTAACCAACTGAGCTGCCCAGGCACCCGAGAGAGAGAATCTTAAGCAGACTCCATGCTCAGCACAGAGCCAGATGTAGGGCTCAATCTCACGACCCTGAGATCATGACCTGAGCCAAAATTAAGTCAGATGCTTAACCAATGGAGTCACCCAGGTGTCCCTTTTTGCATTTTTAAAAAATATTTTATTTATTTATTTGACAGAGAGAGACACACTGAGAGGAGGGACACAAGCAAGGGGAGTGGGAGGGAGAGAAACAGGCTTCCCACTGAGCAGGGAGCCTGATGTAGGAGTTGATCCCAGGACCCTGAGATCATGACCTGAGCCGAAGGCAGATGTTTAATGACTGAGTCACCTCTGCATTATCTTTTTAATGGTTGTTGTAGACACTAGAATATACATCCTTGACTTTTCATGCACTACTGACAGTTGATTTTGTACAACTTCATGTAAAACATAGAAATCTTGCAATTGTGTAAGTTCATATTTGCACATCCTTTATGTTATAGTTTATGTATTCCATATATATACATTTTATTTTATTTTAAGTTTTATTTTTCATATATACACATCTTAAACCCCACAAGACAATGTTATACTTCTTCTTTTACATGGTTCTATGGTTTTTAAGAGGGAGAAGAAGATAATCCTTTGCAGATGCCCACATATTTATCATTGCTAATTTCTGAGGATCTCAGTTTCCAGCCAGGCATCATTTGCCTTCTGGATGAAGGACTCCCTTCAGCATTTCGTGTAGTGAAGACCTGCTGGCAGCAAATGCCGTTCGTTTTCTTTTATCTGAGGATGTCTTTATTTTGCCTTCATTTTCGAAAGATATTTTCACTAGATGCATAATTCTTAGCTGACAGGTTTTTCTTCTAAACTTTCATCCATTGGAAGATGCTGTTCCATACCTTCTAGCCTCCATAACTTCTGATATGAAGTCCACCATTAACTGGGTCCTTGTCCTGCATGCAACGTGCCACTGTCTCTCGTGGCTTTCAGTTTGCAGTGGCTGGCTTTCAACAGCTCTACTACGATGTGCTTGGCTCTGGGATTTTGATTTTGCTTGGTGTTCACTGAGCATCTTGATTCAGTACATGTCTGTTTTTCACCAAATTTAGAAAAACTTTGACCGTCGTTGCCCCCAATATTATTTATGTTCTATCTCTCTCTCCTTTTCCTCTAGGATTTCGTTTGCGTGTATCATTTAAACAGGTTCCTGAGGCCCTGTTCATGTTTCTTTAAATCATTGGTGTCTCCACATTAAATAATTTCTATTAACCCATTTTCAAGTTCACTGACTCTTTGCTCAGACTTCTCCATTTGGCTGTTGAAAGTCCAGCCCTTGCATTTTTCATTTCAGATATTGTATTTTTCAGGTCTGGAATTCCCATTCTGTCCTTTTTCTATTGCTTCTGATTCTCTGCAGAGATTTTCTATCTTTTCATTACTTGTGAGTACATATAACTTTATGAGAGCCATTTTAACAGCTGCTGTGAAAGCCATGTATTCTAGCTCCAATATCTGGTTCATCTTGGGATTTATCTTGGTTGACTTCATTTTGTCTTGAGAATTTCTCCATTTCTTATTTTTAAAAAAATTTTTTGAAGATTTTATTTATTTATTTCAGAGAGAGAGAGAGTGAGCATGAGCAGGGAGGGGGCAGAGGGAGAGGGAGAAGCAGACTCCCTGCTGAGCCAGGAGCCTGATGAGGGGCTCTATCCCAGGACCCTGGGATCATGACCTGAGCCAAAGGCAGACGCTTAAATGACTGAGCCACCCAGACGCCCCCATTTCTTTCTTTTTTTTTTTTTTATAAGTTGTGTAATTTTTGGATTGCATTCTGTTGTGATAATAGAATAAATCCCCTTCTAGCCCCAAAGATGTCCACTTCCTCCTCCCAGGAACCTGCGTGTATGTTACCTTGCATAACAAAAGGACTTTGCAGATGTGATTGAGGGTTTTGAGATGGGGAGACTTTTCTGGATTCTCCAAGTGCTCTCAGTGTAATGACAAGGGCCTTCACAATGGGGAGATGTACCAGGGGAAGCCGAGGTCTGAGTGATGGCAGGAAGGAGTCCTGAATGTCTAGAAGCTGATGAAGCCCTCCAGAAGGAGCAGTTCTGCTGACCCATCTTTGACTTCTGACCTGTGGAACCGTGGCATAGTAGCGGTGTTTTTAAAGTCACTACATTTGTGGAAGGTTTGTTGCATCGCCAATAGCTCCAGAATATGCCTGGCTATAACGAACGCTGAGTTGTGAAGATTCTGGGATTTTGTTATTTTTCTCTGATGAGTGCTGTTTCCTGTTTGTCAGCGGGCAGGGATGGGCTGAATTTGAACTTCAAACTATGTTTCTAGGGCAGCAGCTTCAGTGTCAGTTCACCTCTTTATCTTACCCGGGCTGCCTTGGGTTTGCTCCAGGTGCCCTCAGGGCTCCATCAGAGACGTCCGTGAACAGAATTTGGGGCTCTCCTTTCTGGATCTTTCTCATCCAGGATGCCCTGCTGTCTTCAACTGCTATGGTTCACCAGCTTCTGTATTCCCCGTCCCGAGGCCAGAAAGACCACGTTCCCCCGGGGTCTCTTGTCTTGTGCCCCACGCTGTGCCCCCTGCACCTAGCCCCAGCCGGAGGCTGATTTGTCCAGTCCCCTCCCCACCATCCCCTGCAGACCCGCTTCTGCTCACTGCCCAGAAACTTCAGGTGTTCTCTTTTAACATTATGGTCAGGTTTTGTTATCCTATTCTGCAAGGGAATCAGTCCCTAATTGCTAGATGTGGAAGTCCTCTGGTTGAATCCCAGGGTCCCTTGAGTGTCCCTTTATCTCCTAACTGGTTCTTGGAAGGAGAAGGGAAGGGAGGAGAACTCTTCCAGCACTGAGTTCCAGCTGGTTCTCTTCCTTACCAGCTGCATGTCCTTGGGTAGGTGACCCCCGTCAGCTCAGTTTTCCTGCCTTTGGAGGCTGGTGCCATAGGGGCACCAGATAAAGGACCAAAGGCATGCATTTTTTACAGTGCTGGGTCCAAGCTTAGTCTCATCCCTGCTTTCACAGGGATCTCTCTGGTGCTTGTGGGAGGAGAAACTTAAAGCTGATGCCGGCTAGTTTTTCAGCCCCAGCAGTTCCTCCAAGTGGTTAGCTCTGGGAAAGGCACCTTTTCATTTCCTGTTAGGAAAAGGAAACTTTAAAACCCAATGCACTGCTGGGACACAAGGTGTTACTGGGAATCTTCACGTTAGATTTCCCCAGTCCAGCTCTGCTAGGTGGGCTCTGCTCCTAAGCCACGGCCACGCAGACAAGGAGGGACCCAGAGTGCCTGCCGGGGTGTGGGCAAAGCTCTGGAAGCCATGCAAGATGCCAGAGACTTGGGCCCGGGACCCAGGCAGGCTCCCGCAGCGGCTGCACTCCCTTGCTTCGGAGACTGGCTCATTTCTCTATTGGACACTTGGTTACTGAACGTCCAGCGTGCCAGTCGCTGCCCTGGGGCTGGGGCCACAGGAGTAAACAAGACAGACAGGTCCTGCCTTTACAGAGTGTGCGCCCATTCGGAGGTCTGGATATGAGCCCCACTGTGGTACCCACCCCCCACCCCGGTGCAAAGCCACAGATGTACTAAGGAGGTGGGGGGTTTGGGGGGGGCGGGCATGGCAGTGTGTGTGCCTAAGGCAGGAACCTGATTGCCCAGGGAGGCTGGTGGGATGCCCTGGAGAAGTGACATTTGATCTGAGGTCTGCAGGATGAGTGGAATTTAACAAGGATGAGGCACTGGCCCTGCGGTGGGTGGGGCATGGTAAGTTCCAGAACAGATGTGGGGGTTGGGGGGACAATGCTGTGGGGAGATGGGCAGGGGAGGTGAAGTCATAGAAGTGTGCAGTTGAGCTGCCAGGTTTAGCAAGTGAAAATACAGGATGCCCAGTTTAATTTGAATTTTAGGGACGCCTGGGTGGCTCAGTTGGTTGAGCGGCTGCCTTCGGCTCAGGTCATGATCCCAGTGTCCTGGGATCGAGTCCCACATCGGGCTCCTTGCTTGGCGGGGCGCCTGCTTCTCCCTCTGCCTCTGCCTGCCTCTCTGTCTGCCTGTGCTCGCTCCTGCGCTCTCTCTGTATCTGACAAATAAATAAATTAAAAAACATTAAAAAAAAAAAGAAATGTTCTTGGTATAAGTATATCCCAAGTATTGGAGAGGATATACTTATACTAAAAATAATTACTGTGGTTTGTTTGAAATTCCAGCTGAACTGGGTGTCCTGAATTTTTTCTGGCAAAGTTATGGGCAAGACCTTGCAGGTCAGGCAAGGAACTTGTTCCCGAACCATGAGCGAAGGCAGGATGTAAGCCAGGAGCAGTGTGAGCTGGATGGCATTTTGATCCAGTCAGCTGGCAGCGGAGGGAGAAGGGACGGGAGAGGCCAGGGGGCAGCGGGTGGCCAGGACAGAGCTGCTGAAGTGCCCAGGCGGGACCCTGCCTGGCACCTGAGGCTCTCGGAAGAAAAACCAGGCACTGCTGTGTTCTGGGAGTGTGTCCTGGCCAACTCTGCGCCAGGGACCAGAAAATACTGCCTGTGTCTGCTTTTCGCACCAGCTGTTTGGACGGGAGGCCGCGCTGGGCGAGGAGGCCGTTACTCACTGGGTGTCGGTCGGGATGCAGTGATGACAAAGCAGCGGGGCCAGGACCCTTGCTTCATGTCCCCAGGAGCCATCACCCTGCACAGCATCTCAGCTCAGACAAACATGTCATACTCTGCTTTTGTGATTCAAAAATGAGTCACCCACTCCGGGCAAGAGTGTGCCCAGGGCTTTTGCCCAGCCTGGGAGGGGGGAGGCGGTGGGGGTCTCCGAGGCTGTGGGGTTCAGAACCAGCCTTCTGTCTGTGTGTCAGTTCATTCACGTACAAGAGTCCCAAAGGCCCCTGAGCCAGACAGTCCCGTGTGTGAGTCCTGACTCTTGGCATCTAATTATCTCATCTTTTTGAGACCCAATTTCCTTGTTTATAAAACAGGGATGATAATAGTGCCTCCTTCAGGGGGCCGCTGGAGGAAGAACTGGGAGAGGCTTGGGATACAGCAGGTGCTCATTGATGTCACTTGACTGTGACTCTGCTGGCCAGCCTGCACCCAACCCTCTGGGCCCGTGCTGACAGGGACCCACCCCAGTTCTCCCAACCTCTGGGACTGGTGAGCCCAGGAATCTCCACAAGGCCACGATGTCCCTTCTGAGAGCATGACGTGTTTCTGTTCAGATCATTCTTTGTTCACATACGAAAGTTTTCCAACAGCTCGTGCAGGTTCCTGGTGGAATTAATTCCTAGATACTTTTAGGTTTTTTGTTTGTTTATTTAGATTTTATTTATTTATTTGAGAGCGGAAGAGAGAGAGAGAGAGCGCGTGCATGAACAGAGCGGGGGGCAGCAGGAGAGGTAGAAGCAGACTCCTGGCTGAGCAGGGACCCAGACCAGATCTGGGACTCAATCCCAGGACCCTGAGATCATGACCTGAGCCTAATGCAGATGCTCAACCAACCAAGACACCCAGGTTCCCCACTTTCTGGTTTCAATTGCTCTTGTGACAGATACCTTACTGGTTTCCGGTTGCTGACTGGTGGTGTAGAGGTGCCCTTTTGAGTTCTGCTGAATTTTCTGCTGATTTCTGTTATTTGCTCTGGAGGTTTGGGGGCTTCCCTGTGCCAGGTGTTGTGAGGAGCCCCTTACACACTGTGTCCCCACCTGGAGCCAAAGTGTGGGGCATGGGAGCATCCTTGAGGGACCTGTCTACACTGGCAAGAACACCCCCAGATAAAGAAGGGAGTTCATGTAACTGAGAGCACTGGAGCTGGAGGGCTCAGTGCCCAAACCCGGAGAGCCAAGTGTTCAGAGAGATAGGAAGGTGGGATGTCGACTCAGCAAATAGGGCTGGAGGCAGCTTGGCTGGACCCTCATGTGGGTGTTACTTGCCCAGGATTTTGCCCTGATCCCAAGGCTCCCTCCTCTAACGCCGGGTTCCTTCCACGTCTGGGTCTTCGTTTCGCCCGGAGCGCACCTGTGTGCAGTTAGCCAGAAACATGATTTCATCCCTCTTTATAAAGGACCCAGTTTTCCCACCAGCACCATGGAACTTGGGGCCCTGCTTTGGTTCCTCCCGGTCACCCTGGTGAGGGTTCATGGCTGAGGATTTCTGCCTGTGCGTGTAGCATTTTCCCAAAAAGACCATCAGCTCTGAGCTGGGAATTGTTTCCTTTTGCTCATGGATGGCGGCAAGCCCACACGATGGGGGTCTCTTCTGTTCACCTAGCAGGCGGCCAGGGCACACAGCTGGTGCTTAATGAGTGCTTGGTGAACAGAAAAGTAACTGGACAAATGAGGGACTGGGGATGGATGGCCCCAGTCACAGTGCCAGCTCGGGATAATAGGTAGTTGCTTTTTGCTCACCCATCTGAGTGCCACGTCCCCCACGGGCCATTTGCAGGGTTCAGTCCCTCTCTTCTTCCCTGGGCTGCAGGGACGACCAGTGGGAATGATGGGGCGGGTGGGGGGCGTCGGGACAGTATACATAAAGCTCCTAGTCATGACAGTGTCTTGGGCCCTGGGGACTTTCTTGGAGCCGTGCATTGGCTCTCGCTGTGGGGGCGCATGCAGGGCTCGCCTGCAGACCCCTTGGTCAGACGCAACCCCACCAAGTGTGAACGTCGGCGCCTCGTCCAGGTGCTCCTGCCGCTGTTGTATGCACTTGAGCTCAGCCTCGGAAAATACGAAGCCAAAGTCAAGGTTCTTCTTCATCTGCTGTGGGAAAGACAAAATCTCCATCTTTTCATGGAGATGGGGGCATGGAACCTTGGGAAACAATGAGGACTTTGGCAGAACTCAGTTGACAGGTAGCTTCAGTCATAAGTGCCTGTGAAGACGCCCCCACACACCGCGGCGATGCACTGACAACCACTCAAAACGACTCTGCCCTCTTGAGGTTGGACTGTCACCGGGATGGGGAGACCACCTCCAGGTTTCTGGCCTGAGAGCAGTGAGAACTGTCGCCAGGGACCGCCTCAGCTTCCCTCTAGGTGCAGCCTTCCCCTCCTCCCCGCACCTCCCCTCAGGTGAAGGTCTCGGACACGCTGTCTGGGTCTCAGCTGGCAAGAAAAGGCTCATGCGGAAGCAACCACTTACTTAGCAGAAAAGGCCCTAAAAAGAAATATTGACATTAAATCACAGCAAGAAGGCAATAGGGGGATAAGTGTGTCCTGCAGTGCAGCAAGGGGGGTGAGTGTGCCGTGGTGGGGGGAGGGACACAGGCAACAGAAGGCACAGGACACAATTGCTGTGGGACTATCCCTGCACTAGGGAGTGCTCGTTTCCACCAGAGGAGACCAAATCAGAAAAATTATGTCAGTCTCCACTTCTCTGTTCATCCACGTAGCCCCCCACCTTCCCATCCAACCATTCATCCACCCATCCATCCATCCTTCCTTCCTTCCATCCATCCATTCTTCCTTCCTTCCTTCCTTCCTTCCTTCCTTCCTTCCATCCATCCATCCATCCATCCTTCCTTCCATCCATCCATCCATCCATCCATCCTTCCTTCCTTCCTTCCATCCATCCATTCATCCTTCCTTCCTTCCGTCCATCCATCCATCCATCCATCCATCCATCCTTCCTTCCTTCCTTCCATCCATCCATCCTTCCTTCCTTCCGTCCATCCATCCTTCCTTCCTTCCTTCCTTCCTTCCTTCCTTCCATCCATCCATCCACCCATCCATCTCTCCATCCATCTATCTGTGTATCTACCCAGCCAGCCATGTGTCCATCTACCCTCCCCCCCAATCATCCATACTCTGGGGAAAAGTGAGTGAGGATGCTTGCTGCAGGAGTAGAGGAGCTGGCACTTGGTCTAGTCACTTGGTCAAAGTAGGTGTTCCCAGGGGGAAACTGAGGTTAAGGAAGGGGACAAATAATTCTTTCTTTGTTCCCTTTCTTCCTTTCCCAAATACCGTGGCCATTCATCCATTCATTCATTCATTCATTGGGGACCTGTCCCCCCACCCCCCAGGCATTGTGCTAGGCATTGAGGGCATGGAGTGAGGTCAACACCCTGCCTTGACCTCGTAGACTTACACTGTAGCGGGTGAGACAAATAAAGAGGTGACACGTACAATAATTGCAGATTGAAGTGGGTGCTTTGCAGGAAACAAGCAAATGTGTGCAGAGGAGTCCATCTTTAGAGAGCAGAGTCTGGGAAGGGTTCCCTGAGGAGGTGAAGGTGAGCAGCTCTGAGGACATCTGGGAACAGAGTGTTCTATCAGTGGGAACAGCATGTGCAAAAGCTCTGAGTACTCACAAGGAGATGTGAGAGGGTCTGGCAGGCAGTGACTGCCCAGCCAGGGTCATCTTGGGCTCCCACAATGGTGCCTCCAGCCCCTGTTTCCCAGATAGCCCCCCCTTTCCCATCCCTGCAACACAAAGAGCCATTTTTTCATTAAGAGTCCAGTTCAAAGGTTTCCCAAAACATCATTAACGCTCAACAAAGGGAAACCATCGGGCCGCCTTTGCAGGAAGGCTGTGGACAGCTTCCCAGTTATCAACTGGAGATAATTAAATCACGAGTTTACAACAGCCCCCTCAGGGCCAGGCAGGCTTTTTCTCTTCCCTCCCGGTTTGCTGCCTGCAATGTGCAGAGGGAAATGGGTTTGCCCCCAGGAGAGAGAAGGGAAAGCAAGACACTCCTCATCGGAGAAAAGCTCGGGAATCATGAGGAGCAAGGAGCCAGCCTCCAGAGCTTGAAATGGTTTCCTGATGGGCAGCGAAGTGCTGTCACCCGCGAGGGATTGTGTCATCGGGCCCTGTTCGTGCCCCTGACCGCCGCTGGCTTCTCTGGGAACAGTTAGGCTCCCCGGGCCCAGCCCGAGGCTCTGGGTGGTCACTGCGGCCACATTTCTCTGAGTGATCAGCCTTTGTCTGACACTAGCTGAGGGTTTTGTTCTCGCTTGTTCCATTCTCCCAAAGGCTCCCCAAGGCACATCCTAGCCCATTTTACAGGTAAGGAAGCTGAGACTCAGAGATGGTAGGTCACAGAGTTAAGTGCTAGAGTCTAGAGGCAAATCCTGATTGGGCCAGCATCAAACCCCCGCTCTGGCCTTCTCTGTGGTTCTCCACCATGTTCCCCAAATCAAGGCATGAGCCTTAGGCTCTGAGGTAGCTTGAGCATGGGCCAGCCCCATCCTGGGTCCCTTGTCTGCCCCTGCCACCTTCCTCTGTGAGTCCCTGGGAGCAATAAGGCTGGGAGCCTCCCAGGGCACAATTTGTATGAGTGGGAGGTCAGTGATGGCTGGATCAAGGCTCCAGGCCCAGCCTCCCTGCTGGGGAATGTGTCCTTTCCCTGCCACCCTGCTTGAAGGTGCTCACGAGGCCCCAGGAACACAGGATTCTGGGGACCCATGTGAAGGACATGGCAAGGACAAGGTGAGTGTGCTCTGTCTATGACCATATAAGTAGCAGCGTGGACACAGCAAGGGGCCGTGCTTCCCCCCCAAGTCAGAACTCACTTCCAACACAGAAAGAAGGCCGTGTTGTTCTAAGAGGTGCTGACAGCTGAGGAATCCTGATCTGCCCTTTCCTCTGTGACGTCCCTGCGCCTGCCAACCATTTTGCTGAAGAGAACGCTGTGGAAGGAAAGCTTGAGACCAGGCAGCCCTGCGTCTTTCCCCTCCTGTCCTCCCAGGCTCACCAGTGAGCCGGGGACAGAGCGGGGCTGGAAGGCGAGCATGTCAAGAGACGACATCACAGCCTCTGAGTTCTGGGCCGTGTTTCCCGTGTCCTGGGAAGAACAAAACGCACGCGCGGCTTCGAGTGGGACCTACAAACTGTGTGATTCTGGTGAATCTGCACACGAATTAAATGTTCTTGTGTTTGTATTTAAAGCTGTCA
>ML108517.1:13130-60317 GCA_003697995.1 Taxidea taxus jeffersonii | reverse complement strand
GAGAGGCCGGTTTCTGGAAGGAAAGCCACACGCGACAGCGGCCTTCCCTCCCCACCTCCCACGCCGCTGCGGCTGACCTCGAGGCTCACGGGGGCTGCTGCGGCCACAGAGAGAGCAAATCAACAGGTGCTAAAAGTCAGAAACTGAGATAGATAAGCCTTTACTGTAATCGATCTTAGGAATCAAAACTGCTGTCAAAGCTTTCTGAAGGGCGTGTGTCTGGCCCAGGCGGGCTCTAAAGGTCAGACACAGCTTCTTGTGGTTCTGTGGAGTTTCACAGAAAGCCCATGTCCCAAGATATCCTACGTGACAGACTACTTCTAACTATGCGGGGCAGGCCCTGCAGTGGCCCTGAGCCGCAGAGTCAGCCAACCCTCGCCCCGACCCAGGCCATAAAACTCGGCCAGGCCCGGGCCGGCGTCAGGCGGGGGGGACAGGACCAAGCTCGCCAGCAGCCGCGCCCATCGAGGGCTGTTCGGTTCCGTTTTTGCGGGCACTGGGGCTACAAACAGAATGACCTGAGTGCTGACGCCCGCAACGTCTCCTCCCTGACACGGGACCACCGGCAAGACGGCCAAGGGAAGCTATTTCTTCTGAAGGCAGCCCTGCCACGGCTCCATCCATCTGACGGTCAATAAACACTTGATGTAAAGCCAAATGGAAAGGAAAAACCCCTCCGTCCCAATCCCACCTGGCTGGCGGGATCAAGCTCACTCGGGAGCCCACCACTGTGCAGACACGGCACCGCGGCTCCAAGAACAGGAACCCCCAAGCCCTGGGCCCCCCAAGAAGTGCCTCAGGGAAACTGCCACCTCGGGGCGAGGAGCTGACTCCACGGCAGCCGGAAGCACAGAGAGGTGGCCCGGCCCTCAGGCGAGGCGGCGCCCAAGGCTGTTCCTGCACCCCTGGGGCCAGCTGGACCACCAGCCACTCAGGCTGACCTGCCAGAGGGCCCGAAAGAACCGAACAGCACAGGCTCCAACAGCTCACTCACTTGCCCTCGCGATGCTGTGGTTCCCAAACTCGTTTCCACCCATCTCTACGCCCCTCCTGCCCACAGCACGGAGCATGCCTGCGCAGACAGGAGGACCGGCAGCTGCGGTAAAGACTCCGGTACTCGGCTGAGGAGGACACACCCCACTCACAGGGTGAGGACAGCACGTGGCCATCAAGTCACCCGGCAGTGCCCTCCCTCTCCCCAGAAACAACCCAGAACAAGGAGGGCAAGTCTACGCAGACACGACTCCATCCGCATAACGTGAAGACGAGAGCACCCTGCTCCAAAGGACCCCAAGTGAGCAGAACTGGTCTGTCCTCTGCAGGGCCCCACGGCACCCGCGAAGCCCAGACAGGTGGGGAAGACCATGAAGGGCCACAGCCCAGCAAAACCCGGCCCAGAATGGCTGCTGGGGGCCACCCCCCGCCCCGAGTCTGAGCGCCCAGAGCACAGACACAGATGGACGCGGGCAGAGTCCTCGGAACACAGAGCCCCTGACAAGGGCCGTCTGAAAACCAGGTACTGAAAGGGAAAGAAGTAAAGGGGCATTTAGGGTCCCACGAATTAGAACCTCGCATCAGAAGATACACGATCCTTTGGTTACAACACACAACCTTCCACGCCCCCACTCCCCACCTCCGCGTTAGTAAGTGCTTCTCATCTCACTGCCGTGGTTCCCCTACGCACCTCTTGCGTGGATGGTGCCACCCCTTGGCAGAGTCCCCAGGAAGGCCTTGGTGCAGGGTCCGACCACACAACCACCACAAACAAAACCCGGCTAGGCTACCCGACTTTCCAGCGCTGGCAGAAGAGGGCGCCACCAGACCGCGAGTCCTCCGAGACGCCGGCCACCGGGAAAACGCGGGAGCGGGAGATTAGCAAATCCATAAAGAACCACCGCAAAAAATCAGAAACGGAACCCACACACATCCGAGACAAGCCCCGTCTGGGAACACAAGAACACGAAGACAGCACGTTCAACAACAAAAACCAGGCTCGGGCATGTGAGGACGTGAGGCCGCTCTGCACCCAAACCTGAAACAGTGACACCGAAGTAGATTAAGAATCAGAGGCCTGGGAAGCACAGTCAGTGCAGCATCCGACTCCTGGATTTGGCTCAGGCTGTGATCTCGGGACCGTGAGACAGAGCCCTGCACCGGCTCCGCGCAATCTGCTTCCAGGATGCGCTCCCCTCTCCCTCGCCCCTCTTTCTCCACTCACACGCGCTCTCTCTCTAAAAGAAGCAAACAAGGGACGCCCGGGTGGCTCAGTTGGTTAAGCGGCTGCCTTCGGCTCAGGTCATGATCCCAGCGTCCTGGGATCGAGTCCCACATTGGGCTCCTTGCTCGGCGGGGAGCCTGCTTCTCCCTCTGCCTCTGCCTGCCACTCTGTCTGCCTGTGCTCTCTCTCTCTCTCTCTCTAACTAATAAATAAAATATTTTAAAAATAAATAAATAAAATAAGCAAACAAGTAAAATCTTAAAAACAGAAAGAAGTAAGAGTTGACTGGATGCAAGAAAAAAATGAAAAGGAAACAAAATCATGTCAGAAATGAGTAAAGTTAACTGCGAGGCGCCAAGAAGGGAAACAGTGAAGCAAGGCGGGCCAGCGAGGGGCACACACGCTGCCAGGCCCAGGGAAGGCCCACACCGCCTTATCAGAGCCTCAGAAGGAGGAAAACAGACACGGGAGCAAGAGAGACACTGAAGCCAGAACCCGAGAGAACACTCTGGGAAACAGACCGAACCCTGAGTCCTATCAACTCTGATGCATCCTCAACGGAACTACTACTTTTCAAAGAGACAGATGAGGCCTCCAGGTGAAGAGGAAATAAGATATAAAGGGAAGAGAATCTGCCTGGCATCAGCTGTTCAAAACCAACTTACAAAGCGAGGCGACCACGGACGAGCAGTCGCAGAATTACTGGAAAAAAGTACGAACCGAGGATTTTATATCCAGCCAAACTGCCCTCCCCATCAAAGCCCCAGAAGAACCGTTTTCCACATACAAACATCAGGGACCCTGCACCAAGGCCTTCCTGGGGACTCTGCCATGGGATGGACACCAATCATGCAGGACGTGGGTGGGGAACCATGGCAGTGCCATAGGAGAAGCAAAGGTCGGGGGGAAGGTCAAGTGTTGCAACCAGGAAGCAGAGAGCCAGGGAATAGACCACACGGGACAGGCTCACCGGCGGCCGTGGGGCAGTGGCTGGAGCTCAGGACCCACAGGAACCAAGAAGCTGAACAGTTAAGTAAAAACCAAGGGACAGAAGACATTCACTAAGGTTTACGTGCAAAAATAACCCAAATATAATTCTAAACCTTCCTAAATACAAACAAAAAATGTTAACTCGAGAACAAAGAACATACCCTTTAGAGGAAAACAATCACAACAAACATTAAAAATACACATAATTATAAAAATATCATGAAAGAGAAAAGACCAAGCATGTTGGTCATTATCAATAAAAGTGAACAGGCTTACTTCATTCATCCATTCAAAGAAAATCTTTTCAGCTCAGCTCAGAAAACAAGACCAAGCGTGAGCTGCAGACAGGAGACGTGCCTACCACCAGGAAGGGGGCACAGAGGCTTTCTAGAAGGAGGGAGGCAGAGAGAGCAGCATGATGGTCCCAACTCAGGACACAGAACCCAAGCCCACTGGACAAATGGATATTTTAACAGTGAGAGTGACAGCTCACAGAAGATGTGACACGTAGGAACACGTAGGCACCAGAAAACATGCACACCTAGGCCCTCTCTGCAAAGCAGGAGCTGCAGGAGATAACGACAGGAACACACTAATAACAAAGGCCGCACCCAAGACAAAACACATCAAATGGACAAAACTAAGCCAGGATTCCAGAAACCGGTCACATAATCAGCAGGGTACGTGTCACAGACACCCACTAAGCTCTCTACCCTACCATGAGAATACACATGCCCTGAGGCACCCACGGCACAGTCGCAAACACGGACCCGTGAAGCCATCAGACGGGCAAGACCCAACACTAGGACCACACGCCATATAGGTGACACTACGGGAGGCCCCGCTGCATGCCTGGTGACAGAGCGGCAAGACCGTCCAGAGGGGGCTGCCCGTGTGCCTCACGTCCCCCCAGAAGCTCCCAGCAGTGCAGACATGCTCGTGCACACGGCTACCGGATCCGCCATGGTGTGCGCATGGGGCGGAGGTCAACCAGAGGCAGCACACAGGCTGCGATAGGACAGAGCCCGGAGGGTCTTTCCGAAATGAGATCAAGTTCCGGAACATGTTAGTGACAACAGCTCGTGCAGAGGGCTCTGCACACGGCCCTTCCAAGGAAGGTAAAAGTGGGCGTAAGAAAACGCAGGTGTGCGCGGAGTGCACACGGGCCGCAGGGGAGGGACAGAAGCGGCAAGGACGGCACTCGGTGCCTGCAGGGCTGTCCGCAGTTCTGATCCCTAGAACCTCGGCAAGGCTCCACCCCCGAAATCGAACCATAGTCAACCAGACGCGGGGGAGTCCGGCACGGAACCCAAACGGCAACAGAAGCACCTGAACGGGGCCCCTGGGTGGCTCAGTGGGTTGAGCCTCTGCCTTCGGCTCAGGTCATGATCTCAGGGTCCTGGGATCGAGTCCCGCATCAGGCTCTCTGCTTGGCAGGGAGCCTGCTTCCTCCTCTCTCACTCTCTGCCTGCCTCTCTGCCTACTTGTGATCTCTGTCTGCCAAATAAATAAATAAAAATCTTAAAAAAGAAGCCCCCGAACGTACTGAGCCGCGCGACAAGGTAGTGGAACCAGCAGAGCGGGGCGGCCGAAAACCACCCACCACAGTACCTCGCGTGCAGAACACCCGCACACCCATCAGAAGGGCCCAGCCCGCCACGCGACGGCAGCCCACGCCGGCCAGGCCGCAGGGCAGGGGCGCTCTTGCACGTGGCTGGCGGGAACGCCACGTGGCCCGGCGCCTCGGAAGGCAGCTTGCAAGGCCGCGTGTACAGCTCGGAGCATCCCTGCCACACGCTGCAGCCACCGCACACCCTGGTGTTTCCCTGAAAGAGCGGAAAGCTCACGCGCACACAAAACCTCCCCAGAGCCACCAGCAGCTCGCCCGCGACGGCCAGAACTCGGAGGCGACCAAGGCGTCCTTCAGCAGGCGACGGACAGACACACCGGGTCCATCCCCATGGCAGGACCAGATTCAGGGCGGACAGAGATGCGCTCTCGGGCCGTGAGAAGCCGGCGGGAGCTGCACGCGGGGCACTCGGGGAAGGAAGCCCACCCGAGACGGCCGCAGCCCCTGGGATTCCCGCTCTGTGACCTGGGAAAGGCCCCCGGACGGAGACGGAAACACCAGTGGTCGCAGGGTGGCAGGAGGTGGGGTGAGGACGGAGGGAGACGAGCCCGTGGCACCCAGGGGACAGCTCCGTGTGACACGATGAAGCCGGAAGCAGGTCCCGACACGTCTGTCCCCACCCGCAGAGCGCACGGCGCCCACAGTGACCCGAGGGTGACCTCGGACTTGGGGTGGTGACGGCGTGTCCATGTGAGCTCATCCGGTACGACCGCACCGCTCCGGGAGGCCGTGGGGGGGGGGGGGGGGGGGGGGGGGGGCAGCGGGCACCGGGGAATCTGCACCTTCGCCCAGTTGGGCTGTGAACCTAAAGCTGCTCTAAAGCATAAAAACCCACTGTAATTTTCAAACGTTAAATTCTGAAGAACAGAATCAGATAAGGTCTTGTTAACAGTCTATCACTCCGATGACTCATACTGGAGAAAGCTGAGTGAGGGGTACACAGAAACGCTCTAGTAGGTCCCTAACTTTTCCACGGGTCTAAAATCAGTTCAAAATAAATAGGTTCTTCAAAAAGGAAATACTCCTAAAAGAAAAGGAACTGAGCACTACCTCTGGTGAAGAAAGGCACAAGCATCCCCCTGAAGTCCAAAAACAGGCAAAGAACTCCCCAGAGCGGTCTCTGGCGACCGGCTTCTTTCCACTGTGTCACTCAGGGTCCCCGTAATTTCACTGCCGGCTGCCGCCTCGCGCCCGGCTCTCCCTGTGGGTCTGGAAGCATAAGCTTTTCCTACTCCTTAGCACGCACTGCGGACACATCGTCACTCCCGAGTCAAAGTTGATCAAGATGCTTTTCCCATCTGCCTCCCGCCCCTCCCAGCACCGGGACCCCAGCAGCCGAAGGGGCTGGTCGTGCTGAGCAGACGACCAGACGTGCTGCGAATGGTGGGAACCCGCGTTCTCACGGAGAAGGACCATCAGCAAGGGAGGGGGAGGCTGGGAAGCAGCCCCACGTGCAGACCGGAGTCAGGGCACTGGCAGGAGTGCAGAGGCCGCGTCGGACACAGGGAGGGCGGGCGCACACGTGAACTCGCGTGAACGCCCCTGGGCTGGGAAACCGGGAGCCCCACAGCATCCGGCCCATGCAGAGCTCAGATCCCAGCCTCCACACACCAGCCCCCCTCCCTGCAGGGAACCAGGGCTCCTGGCAGAGTGCTGGGGGGCGGGGAAGCACCAGAGGCTCCAGGATGCCACTCATGCCCCTAAGAGCGCGATGCTTCAAGAACGAGGGAGACATTTCAAAAGGATATAGAAACCAGCTTGAAGGAGCTTCCACTGCCCAAATCTAGAAATAATGAGAGCATTGATTACAGCCCACGGAATACAACAGTTGTCCACGGTCCCTGCCACGGTGCCGAGCAAACAAACGAGCGGACGGATGAAGGCAGGAGAGGGAGCGCTGCGTGCGCAGGAGACAACTCGCAAGTGCAGAAGGGGCCACGGACACACACCCTCCCACTGGCTCCTGTGACGGTGGCCGTGGGGGTGGGCAGCGGTGGGCACTGTGTGCTGAGGCTGGTGGAGGACAGGGGCGGCCTCTGCGTGGGCCTGGAGCCATGTCCTCCCCAAGTGCCGACACACACTGACGGAACCGAGGACACGACGCTGGGGAACATGGCTGAGCAGGCTGCACCCAGGCCCGTGGCGCAGGAAGGTCCCCACAGACGGGCCACCTGATGTGATGGGCTCAACACAGGGCCCGTCTCGACAGAGGCATCTCTGCCAGTCACTGGACCCAGAGTGAAGGTCACCCACACACGCCACCCCGTCCTCTTCAGCACTGTCCAGAGCAGGGGGGTCCGGAACAGAGTCGCGTGCGTGCCCGCCGGGTGCCCACGTGGAGCCGGAGGTACTGCCCGACTGTGGGCGAGGTGGGAGCGGGTGGGAGGACAGGCAGCCTTCCCGCCTGGGACGCTGTGTGGCCCCGTGCCCGGCAGCACCTCCCAGCGCCGGCCCCTGGGGGTGCAGGACATCCCATCCCAGGGAGACTACGTACGTACACACGTGGGGCGCACGCGCACGCGACACCGTGAGGGCTGCAGGCGACGCAACCTTCAGAAGTTAAACTGAGCTCTGTGTGCCACTCCCGCAACTTTCCTGTAGGTTGAAACTATCATCAGTGGGAAAAAAGCTGTCTCTTTCCAAGAAAATCACGATATCCTGGGAAGGAAGGAACAGGGGCAGCCGTTTCTTGATCCTCCCAAAGGCCCACCACGTAAGACTTCTGGCAACCAGACAGCAAAACCGAAAAGGAGCAGGCCAGATTTAGACCCCAGTCAGCAGAGACGAGCCACAGGCAGCCACTAGCCTAAACGGTACCGGAGAGCCGTGCAGGACCAGCTAGAGACACAAACGGGCACCGCCAGGCCCGGAAACCCGGCAGGCCCTCAGAAAGGGAGGCTGCGGCTGAGCCCGGGGCTGGGTCTGTCCCAGCGCGCAGCAGCGGCCACACGGCCTCCCCAGGGCTCCCGTCGGCACAGGGCCCCTTGCGGGTGAGACCGTGAAGCCGAGCATGATCGGGCAGTGGGGACCAAGGGTGGTCCAGGCGCATGTCGGGGAGGAAGCAGTGCCGTGGGGCCTAGGAGACAAGCAGACGTGTTCCGTCACCCAACGAGGACGTCAGAGGGGCTCCCAGGGGCTCACAGATAACCTCACACTCCACCTCCTCTTAAAAGTTCAAGAAAGCGAAATTCACATGCAAGGAACTCGGGAAAGCACCAAGGCCGATGGCACAGAAGTCAGCACGAGGAGAAAGAAGGTAAGGAGGGCGGACGACATCCGTACAGATGACAGAAACACCAGGAACACACGTCACCAAAACAGACTGAAACTGTAACGTTCTACCTCAGGACAACTGAAAAGACATTAAGAACACAGCAGCAGCGACGAGAGAGCAGCTGGAGCCCACAGAGCTCGGATACGAGGCGCCGGAGCCCGGACAAACGAGAAGGGGAACCGGGGGCAGAGCCGCGAGCCGACAGCGGCCACGTGAGGACGGAGCAGGCAGGAGGGGCTGCGGGGGAGGCGGGGATGGTGACGGCAAAGTCGACACAAGGCCCACGGCTGGGACCCCCGGAGAGGAAGCCAGGGGGCTGCCGGGAGAGAAGGAGCTCTGAAGTAAACACCTGAAACTGCACTTGGAAGGATTCGACCCCCGACTGCCAGCCCAGGGTAGCCAATCCCAAGTACGACTAGAGACGCTTAAAAAAAAAAGAAAGGGCGCCTGGGGGGCTCGTGGGTTGAGCCTCTGCCTTCGGCTCAGGTCATGATCTCAGGGTCCTGGGATCGAGCCCCACGTCGGGCTCTCTGCTCGGCAGGGAGCCTGCTTCCTCCTCTCTCTCCGCCTGCCTCTCTGCCTGCCCGTGATCTCTGTCAAATAAAAATTTTTAAAAAAAGGAATCCTTTGGGCTTTTAAAAAGAACACGACACCCAGGAGGAATATAATGAGACCACCACCAGGCTTGAACAGCAACACTCTATGCCGGGAACAAACACCCAAGGTGACATGGTTAACGTTCTCAAAGAAAGAAAATGGGAGCCAAGGACTTCAAGGTGATCGAACCGGACCTTTGGGGACAAAAGACACAAACTGCCGTCCATGTGTGAGAACTCGGGGATGCTGGCCCAAGACCATCCCAAAGACTGTGGCAGAGAACGAGACTCAGAGACCAAAGAGATGCCCAGACACGGCCAGTGCATAAGTCCGGTCCTCAGGAGCGACCGCCGAGGGCAGCTAAGGGACAGGCGAAACGTGGCAGCGAGACCATGCGCACCTGCAGCGGCGAGTGAGGAACGTGTGCGGCCACAGCGGGCTTCATCGCAGCCTGGCCCGCCCGCGCGGGAAGACCCCGCTCCCACCCCGGCACCGAGCCCACCCAGCCGAGAGGAGGAGAGCTCACTCCAAGAGCCAGAGCCACCGCCTCAGGCCAAGCCCGGACAGGGAAGGTGGGGCGTGCGGGGGTCCCACAAGGTCCCAGGGGCACCGACGGCAAAGTGAAAACCAAAGCACACGGGTCCGGGGGAACCGCCTGCTGACAGGCGCGCCAGCACTCCTCAGAGGAGACAAAGCCAGTCTCTCACCCCGACACCCACGACATCCAGCGTCCAGCAGCAGCCACTAGATGTGCAAAGAAACAGGCGCGCGAGACCCGCCACTGGAGAGAAGCGGTGACCACGACTGACGCCGAGGCGGCCCGGACACTGGTCTCGCAAACACACTAAAGCGGCTTCTCGACACGGGCCAAGGAGGAGGCCCTCTGTGCCGGCACGGGAGCAGACAGGGAACCCCAGCCAGAGTCAGAAGCCCCAGGAAAGACCGACTGGAAGCTCCAGAGGCACAAACACGCCAGCGAGTGGGAGCGTCACTGGGTGGACGCCACAGCTTTCCCCGACGCCGCAGCTCCGTGTGCTCCGGGAACCCAGAGACTTAAACCAGGAGAGACCGTCCTGTGTGAGGACAGAGAGAAGAAAGATGGGAGAAAACTGAGCAGTGTCAGAGACCCAAGGACAACATCATCAGGTCTAACATACATTAACTGGAAACTCCCCTCGGAAAAAAGAGACTGAAAAACAGAAAAAAATTTTGAAGCAATAAGGACCACAATGTCCCAAATTTGAAGAAAAACACCAACCTGCACACCTCAGAACCCCAAGCAGGGGTAAGTGTCACGAATGCAGTCCAGAGACAATGGACAAACCTGCAGAAATTAAGACGCCGCGCTCAGAGCGGCCAGAGAAGGGAGAAGCGGCAGGCATAGGCCACAAGCGTAACCTCAGTGGGGCCGGGGAGACAACAGAGCCCCTCTTCCACAGAAGAACGATGGTCACACAGACATTACGCTGTTTCTCAGGTTTAAGAATAAGAGTTTTGTAGGGTGCCTGGGTGGCTCAGTCGTTAAGCGTCTGCTCAGGTCATGACCCCAGAGTCCTGGGATCCAGCCCCACATCGGGCTCCCGGGCTCCCTGCTACACGGGGAACCTGCTTCTCCCTCTCCCACTTCCTCTGCTGTGTTCCCTCTCTCGCTGTGTCTTTCTCAAATAAATAAATAAAATCTTAAAAAAAAGAAGAGTTCTGCAATTTTGGGAAACATGCTGGGAAATCTCCCCCCTCTTCTGTGATCTGGAACGAGATAGCAGAGCATCTGAGTGGAGGGTCGCTGGAGGCGTGAGAGACGTCGGCAGAAGACAAAGCGGCCCCAGGACAGGGGAGAAAGCTCAGATCACGAAGGGTGCCTGATCCTTGGGGGCACATAACCTTCACGTGTCCTTCCCGAAAACTGAATGACATCTATCTGGATACGCTCCACTTACTCAACAACGTAGAAGTAAATCTTAAATGAGAAAAACACTGTCAACCCAGAATTTTATACTCAGGGAAAATATTCAAAACTGAGAGAGACACGCTAGGCCTCACGAATAAACAGAAGCAGAGAGAACCCCGCATCCGCATGCCGCACCTCAAGAAGCGCCGGCGCCGCCTTTCAGGCTGAGGGAAACGCCGCTGGCGCCAGCCCGGACCACCAGCACCAGCGCCAGCAGCAGTCACCTCGTGTCCATGGGAAAGGCCATGCGTGTCTTCTTCCCACAAGGATCGAAGCAAAAGTAACAAAACCCTGAAGTTGGGCGTGTAACCATGTAAAGTATCACAGGAAACTAACAAAATTTGGACAGAAGCGGGCCAGGGCCCCTTTCCGGCTCGGGCCCGTGTCCCATACACTGCCCCAGAGCAGCGGGCATCCCCGGAAGGCCACACTTCAGACAAGTCTGCACGTGCTCCCTCCACAGGTGGTCCAACCTCGCAGCACCCAAGCCCGGGCAGCGAACCTCCTCGCGGACAGAGCTGCCGGCTCACGGCGCGCCCACGAGTCAGCGAGAACCGTGACGCAAGTAGCCCAAGGGGGAGCCTTGTGCACGGGCAGGAAGACCAACCCCCAGGCGTGTCTGCGACCTGCAGGGTGGAGGCAGGAAGCACTCACGAGACCCCTGCCAGAACGCAGCCGCGCCACAACGTACCTCTGTCCCCGACCCCGGCCCCGGCGAGTCCACTTTCCTCTTCTTCCTGGGCCCGATGGCAGCGAGCGCTGTGAGGTTGGCGTCGCGTTGCCTCATCTGCGCCAGCTCCTGTTGCTGCATCTTCGTTTCGAAAGAGAAACGAGGGCATCATCTCGAGACGTGAATGTGCTTACCACGAAAGCAACAGACATCAAACGATCTTTGTCTAAATTACAATTTCTTTACTGTTTTGACTGTAACGGTAAGCTGATCCTGCAACCCAAACCATAAAGCGAGAACAGACCCTCATCTTGAGCAGCTCAGAAAATAACACACTGTGTGCGCACAGACCGGAGGCTCGCGACGAGAGACCCGTTACGTGTCCAGTAGGACGCCGCTTCCGTGCCCTGAGAACGCCTCAGAGCTTCGGTGCGGAAACGCCACCGCTTTCCTCCCCGCCCTTCGGCTGGACGATTAGTTTACGTAAGAATCCGCTCCCGAGCATATAGCCAAGACTTTGACTACAAGAGCTTACCTCTTTCGCCTTCTGTTTCAACCTTAATTGTTCCGGATCTTCTTGTCTGGATCGAGACTATTTTTTAAAGTAAAAAAAAAAGTAAGTTATGACCTAAACGTCTACTATCTAATAAGCGTTCTAACTTATTCCCGATATAATGTCCAGATTATATGATAGAACGTGTGCTACTTTTTCAAGCGCTTATCTGCAGCCAGAAGATGAAAATTTAGCCTACACATTACGAGAAAAAACAACCATTATTCTTAAGTCAATCCCACTGGAGAAGAGCTCAGGGGCGGTTATCACCATGCCCGCCGGGCACAGGAACCCGACAGGTGGGGGAGCCCGCAAGGCTCTGGACTCCAGGTCCACATCACACCCGTGGCCCCCTCCTAAACCACATACATCACGTCTTCTGCAGGGCCAGCCCCCCAGCACTGTGCTGGCCTCCCAGAGCCCCAAGCATGTGCGCGGGTGCCCAGGGCCCGGGGCAGGGAGCAGCCTGCTCAGTGGGGTGCGGGAACTTGCCTTGGCCGCCCGCATGAGGATTTCTCTCTCCTGCTCATCTTTCCTCTGCTTTTCAATCTGGTCGAGCTGCTCAAAAAACTTGAGCTGAGCCCGGACGTCACTTGCCTGCTCGTATCTGTCATCGTCCTACAAAGAGGCAAAAACACAGTCATAAATCTGAAGACCACCCTGGACAGACTGCACACCGCCCTACTTCCCCAAGCAAGTCCTACAGACCCTCCACGCACCCGAAACCTGGACCCCAGACGGCCCACGTGCTAACACGCAGACTAGCCGAGTCTCAGGCGAGCTGTGCGGGGCTCAGAGGTGTTTCCACTACACACTCTGGTATCGCTTGATTGTTATTTTAACTGCCCCGCCCACGGCACCAGCCTCACTCGGTTGGGCCCCTCCAAGTAGTGCTAGCGCATGAGGGAGGGAAAAGGAGGGCGGACCCCGCCCCGCAGCCGGCCCTGTAGAGGCAGGGGACCCTCCACAAAACCAAACGGGGCGGTGGTCCGAGGCGTGGAAGCAGGTGTGAGCCCGAGCCCCTAGGATGTGCCCCTCGGTTGGCCGACAGCTACAGGAGCGCAGGGCGGAACCGGCACAGGCCCCATGGCCTCCGAAGCCGGGCACACCACCTCCGCCCCAGCCCTGACCCAGGCCAGACCCCTGCCGGGTGCCCTCATGCTGGCTGGGCTTCCTCCCCTGGCCGGGCACACAGCGCTGGAGATCACCGTGGGCCGAGAGAGGTGGCATCTTTCCCGACATAGAGCTCCATGAGACACTCCTGCCGCGCCTCACGCCTGGGGCAGGAAAGTGCAGGAGGACAGCGTTACCTTGTAAGAAAAGTTCTTCTGCTGAGCCGTTTCTGATATCTTTTCCACAAGGTTCTGTAGCCTCTGCTGCGTGGCGTGGGACACGTAACTCACTACATCTGGGTGCAGCTCTGTGATGCCGTGTTTTCTCCCTGGGGGTGAGTGACACTTTACAGATGTCCACGACGCGCTGCTTGGAGCAACGTGAGGGCAGCCCAGGCGCCCCCTCAGGGTGGCAGGGGGTGGTCTACACCGCTGCCACTACCTGCGGACCACCGGCACCAACTGTGCAGGACACGGGCAAAAGGCGGGACAAGGCACCAGGCGAGCTCGCTGGGAAGCCACCAGCCAAGGGCAGCCCCACATGGAGGAGGACGGCCACGCGGGCAGACCGGGGGGCCTGGGACAGCGGCAGCACGCCCACATACCTATTTCTAAGATTCTTCTTTGTAAAGGCGCTGGTAAGAGGAAGGTTTCGTCCTTACAGGACCGCGTCAGGGTGCCCACTAGTTCAGAGTTCGTGGCTAATATCCGTGCGCTTTCTTCGGACAGGTTCACTCCCGCCATCGAGGCCACGTCATTGATGTCATCGTCATCCCTTCAGAGACGAGAACGCTGACTGAGTGCAGGCTGCGCCAGGCGGTGCACTCGGGGGACCTGCCCTAGGGGACCCGTGTAGAAAGCACACCGATGCCCCTCCAGGCGTGCATCCCGCCGGCTCCCGCCTGCACTGCGGCGTCACCTCACCAAGGAAGCCTAGCGCTCTTCTCTGAAGGTGACACGGTTCTCCTCAAGGAAGACCCGCTGGGGTTAAACCGCGCAGGAGTCCTGGTGTGAGGAGGTGCACGGAGGGCTCCCCCAGTCAGGGCTAAGTTGAGGGAGCAAAACCCAGCAACACTGTCCTCGCTGCTTCAAGGAGTTGGTTCCAAGTGAAATCTTTCTGAGATCATGATCTGAGCCGAAGGCAGAGGCTTAAGCCACTGAGCCACCCAGGCGCCCCCCAAGTGAAACCTTTCTTAAAAAAATCAAAGAGCATTAACTTATTCTTGAAACAGTCGTAGTTACGGGAAAGCTAGAGTTTGGGGGGGAGGGCACTTTTCTTCCCGAAACACCTGCAGGGAAGCTGCCAACCTTCCTCCCCCCGCCCTACCCCGGAACACCCCATGGGGCTCCCTGCGCCCACGGGCATCATTCCCTACGAGCCAGGCCACCTCTGCAAGCAGGCCACCAGCCATGCTCACAGCCACCCCTCCACGGGGTTCTTCAGCTTCTTTAGCCTGGAATGTTCTCCAGCCTTTCCTTGGCTCTCGTGCCCACGACACCTGCACGGCCACAGGCCAGGCGTCTTGCGGCATGTCTGTGTCCCCGTTTGACGGCCACTCCCCTTGTAACAAGAATGTCCCACGTGCCCTGTGGAGGACCGGGCTTCCTTGGTCCCTTCCTGCCACGCTCTGAGCTCCAGCCCTCGGGGGTCCCTGCCGGCTCCCTGTCCTCCTAAGCTTCCCGTTTATTCATTCTCGTGGGCTCGTGCTTTCCTGTCTCAGCCGGTGACTGAGTCCGTTACTACAGACACGGGCAGTGGGAAGGAGGCCCTTCCAGTGACTTCCGTCAACTCTGCGCATGCCCGTCCACCCCAACATTGCTTTCTGACCTAACGAGAGGCACCGGCTCGCCCTGCAGAGACCCCAGGACCAGCTTTTCTTGGGCATCTGGGTCACGAGAGCAGAGCGACTCTCCGAAGATGCGGTCTGAGCGCCGGCTGTGCCCACCTCGGCTCTGGGCGTCTCCAGGGCATACAGCGGCGAGCCTCACCTCCTTCTCCTTCCCATGCACGTCCAGATACTGAACCCCAAGCTCAGCCCGGACCGCGGGGGCCGTCCTAACTCCCTCCCCCTGCAGGAAGACACCTGGGTTCCCAGCAGCCTCTGCTCTCTTACTTCTCTGACCTGCAGGTGCACCCCTCCCTCAGGGACGACCTTCCTGCCCCACCAGGCACTGGCCCTCCATACCCCACTGACGCCAACCCTGCTCCACCAACCAAGAGCTTCTGGGGATACCGTCTGGGAGGGGGCAGCCCTGGGAAAACCCTGAGACACGCGCCCTTCCCCGCGGCTTCACCATCACCCACGTTAACCCTGCAGCCTCTGTACTGTGCGTCCCTGACCTGTAGCCCTTGCCCCGCTGCTCATCAAGTGCCCATGGGACAGTATTTCCCAAAGTTTCCAAGTTAAATGAAGGGCAAGTGAGGCGTTCTGCACTACAGCACGACGCACTCGGAATGCTGAGATGTGAGCTCACGGCAACAGCTTTTCTGCTAACTCGGACACTGAAGGGCGCGGCTCTGCGTCCGCAGCAAACTTCCCTGCACTGACTGCAGGAAAACGTGCACACACAGGTCAAAATGAAGCATGCAAAGAGCATGGTTATCCGGGTTAGAACGGCCCCTGCCGCGGGCAAGGCCGGCCCCAGGCACAGACCCCCCCACCCCCCCGCCGCCCGCTGGGCACCCCGGGGTGGCTGTGCTCAAGGCCAGCAGGCCGCTTCTTACCGAAACGAGCTGCCCCCGGGCTCCTTGAGTTTGTTTTTCTGCGCAGCAGCTGCTTGAGCCGAGACAGCAGAGAGAGCTTTGGTTCCAGGTAGCACAGCGGGCTTCACCACGGGGACTGCAACGCAAGACGCCAACGGTATACCCACCGGCACGCCATGGGCGCCGCACACGCCTCTGCGGGCTCTGAGCCCGGTGGGGGCAGCCCCGCTCACCCGCCGCCACCCAGCGGCTCTCAGTGCCAGACTCCCCACCCGAAACCGTGGGCAACGGCAGAGCATCATGCGCCTCCTCTCCTAAAGCCCACGGGGCTCTGCCGAGGGCAGGCAAGGCCTGGGGCAGAACCAGCGGGTCTAGGGGAGTCTGACTCTGGACTCCCCACCCACCGAGGCTGAGGCGGCCCCCCCGGCCCGCAGGGGCCCTCACCCGGCTGCAGCTGGTTCAGCTGGATCTGCGGGGGCGCGGTGAGCACGATGCGGCTGTGAGGCTGCCGGAGCGCCACCATCGGCGTCTGCGTCAGCGTCACCTGCGGCGGCCGGATCAGTGCTCCGGGCTTGGGTGGCTGCTGGATCACCTGGGGCAGAGCCGCAGGCCATCAGCACGTCCCCTCCCCCCGCACAGCCGCCAGCACCCACCCCAGCCCCCGCCGGGCCCCCGCCGGGACTGGGACCCCCACGTCAGGTGCTGCAACGGAGGTGAGCTCCTAGGGCAGAGCCGCCCGTGGGGCCTGCGGTCCTGTGGTCAGTGCAGCGATGGGGCGGGCTGACACCCCGGTCCGGTGTGGAACACACGCCCTCCCCCAAGTCCCAGCAGAGGGAATACGGCTGCTGGGGGCTGCAGGGCGCGTCTTCCCTCCTCCACGGTCTCTAAGAGGCGCACGGCCTTCTATACCGGGGGGGCGGGGGGGGGGTCGGCTTTCCCAAGTCCTGTCCCGAGTCCCCCTTGACGAAGAACTTCTCTGACCACCTCCCCGTCAGGACCTGCCCGCACACACGCAAGGCTCAGCTCAGGGAGACACCCCCAGAGCGGAGTCCAGCCCCGGCCACGTCCCTGCTGCCCCTCATCACAGGCCTGTGCGGCGCGGCCCTGCCCACAGCCCTGCCGGCTGGGGCACGCTCCCACCTCCACCTCTTCTCGGGAGCTGGCCGGCTAAGGTCCTGTGGCCAGCGCAGTACTGCGCCGGTACACAGTAGCATTCCGCGCCTCACAGAGAAGCGTCCATCTCTAAATGCCACAAAGGCGACGGCTGCATATGCCCCGGACTATGGGACGCTCACCGAGGGGACGGCAGGGCCCTGTGACCAAACTGTCTCCGCAACGACCCTATGAAGACCCACACTGGCAAGGAGCGTCAAGGCGGCTATCGCCCCGAGGTGCTGCGCGTCAGGTCAGGCCATAAACTCAGGAGAGAGCCTGAGGTTTGCGTCTCTACGGGCTTCAAGACAGGGAATGGGCCAGGTTCGGGCCACACCGCACGGCTGTCCCCCAGACAACCACAACACGCCCAGCAGGACCAAGGAAGTGGAACGCAGAAGTGACCCTGCTGGCCGAGGCAGCCCGTGGCTATAAACCGCCAGCACCGGCCGTCCAGTTCACAACCACTCATCGGAGCCCAACCCTTTCAAGGAAAGACGGCGACTGGCCCAGTTCTTCCGGGACTGGACCTGCACATACATGAGCCCCGGGGGTCAGGGCAGCCCTGCGCTTACAAATCTCTGCCCCCCGGCCTGGAAGGGACGTAAGAGAGCCCTGACTTCTCAGGCACACCTTTGCGTGCCCCCCCGACCCTGCAACGAAGTTCCCAGCCCTGCAAGCGAGAAGCTCTCATGCACCAGTGGCCAAGTCTCCGCGACCACCGGCCGGCGCTCAGGCAGACGCTTGCACCTGGGCAGGGTGAGACAACCGAGGGGACCCTGCTCGCCTACTCAGTTAAGCAGCCGCTACAATTAAATACATCGTACAACCCACTATCGAGCGGCAAGGGGGCCCGTGCTGTGGAGAATTCTTTACTGCCCCTTGAAAGTTTAAAAACAAAAATAGTCAACTCCCTTTCCCCCTTCGGGGAGCCCAGCCACCGAGCACAGTTTCATGCACTCTTCCCGGCAAAGACCTCCCTCCTCCACCCGTGGAGCTCAGAGCCCTGGACCCACGCCGTGTATCGGTGATCGGCAACCTGTAGCTTTAGCTCACCGGGGCCCAAACCGTGGCTGCAGAGCTGGCTTCGAGGCCATGCGACAAGAGGTCCCCCACCCTCTGCCTGACGCACCGCCACCAGGCACGCGCTGTTTCCTGACCTGGGGCCGCTGCTCCTAATCAAAGGTGACATCCCGCTGAAGAGCCCCTACAAACACACCGTGTCCGTTTAAAGCACAAACACCCTCGACGACACAGGGGACAGGTCCATGGGTTCAGAGCCCACATGCTTCCTTCGTCTTCCTGAGAATGAACCCACAGACTCGCAGGGCCTTGGCCTCCAGCTCAGGCTTGAACTACTCGGGCAGCACCCACGCCTCCCCGGGCCAGAGCTCTCCTGCCTCCCGTGAGGACGCCTCCCTGAGCCATGGCCAACGGCTTTAAGAGGTGGGCAGCGAGGGGACGGGCAAGGCTCTCGCCTTCATACCAGCGGCGTGGGCTGCCCCGGCTTGCCAACGCCAACCTGTGTGGGCTGCGTGAGGCTGATGACAGGGGGCTGGAGAGTGCTGGTCACGGTGGCTGGCGTCTTCCCGGCCGTGCGCTGCACCGAGCTGCTCAGCACCACGGCCGTGAGTGCGGTGGTGGCCTGCGAGGCGGGCGGCGGCTGCTGCTGGCTCTGCTGGATGAAGGCTGCGGAGTCGGGGGTCAGCTGTCTCAAGGCAGGCAAGCTCCTCTGGGCGGAAAGACAGACACAGGGTCGGCGGCGGCCTGGGCACTGGCTTTCCTCCTCACAAACCCAGAAACCTGCTGCTCTGAGAGCCAAGCCGGCAGCTCAACCGCGTGGGTTTCGGAGCCCTGATGCCCCAAGCCCCTGCTCCCCACTGGTGAGCCCCCTCCCGCCCCGGCACTCGCCTCCCCGCCACTTCCGCGGGCGCGGGGTCAGGGGTCCCCATCGCACAGAACAGCCTCCTGATGAGAACCTTCACGAGCATCACAGGGCACTTTCCGCCCTCAAGCCCAGCAGGGATACCCGCGTTCCCTCCCCTCCTCCCCTCTGACAGGCCTGCAGGGCTGCACGGGGGCTTCACAATTACCTTCAGGAAAGGCACAAGGTAAGGTTGAGGTGAAGAATTAAGTTCACGGTATAATCTACTAGTGAAATCTTCTGCTTCGATTTTTCCATCCTTAAACACAAAACAACAAAATTCTCCCGTGAACAGAAGTGAACACACACATCCCTCGATTCAGTGTGTGCTGGTGTCCTGAGTAGCCATCACTGTCCTTTCTGCCAGGTCTTGGGTGGGAACAGAGGAGACAGCACAGGAGAAGTCAGGGACACCGTCACAAGAAGAGACAATGACCTACACCAAAGACCCACACCAAGCCTCCAGGAGGAAGTCCAGGGCACGGGGGGAGGCATGACTCTGTTCTAGAAACCAAAGCAAGTGTGGTCTGAGGGTCAGGAGGGAAAGAAAGGTGGGCAGGGATGGGACATCACAAGCCATGCTTGAGGCGAGGCCGGCACCTGGGCCCCACTGGAGAACATGAGCTTCCGCCTGACCTGTGCCCTCTTGTTCGGCATCAGTGTCATGAGCCCCGAGCCAACGAACACTGAAGTCCGAGGGGGAGCCGCCAGCACCGTCCAGAGCACCAAGAGGGCCTGTGACGAGGGCGGAACGGGGGCCCTGGGCCCTGACAAGAGCACAGAGGGGAGACGGGGGTGCAGTGCCGGGTCACTTGGGAAGCAAGGGATGGCGAGAGCCAGCAGCTCCTTGGGCGGCGGCTGGGGCGGTGGGAACTACAGACGAGCGACCGTGGAGACGAAAGAGAGACATGTATTTCATTAGAAATTTTCATTAGAAGGTGGAATTGTTACAATTAAAGCAAACAAAAAGCCAGGAGTTCCTGGTCCTCTTGGGAGGTAAGATCATTTTTCAATCTCTAAGTTCCCTGAAAATATTTAAGTCCACGGTCTGAAAGAACCATGTTCCTGCGGGAACGCGACCCCTTTCCTTGCGGACAACACCAGTGTGGGCCGCAAGCAGGGCACACAGCCACCCCTCGGAGGAGCAGGAGGCATCTCTGAGAATGTCCCTCAGCCCGTCACCCCGGGGCGAGGGTCTCCCCTTTGCCACCCACTCTCGGCTGGCTGCACCAGGAAGGCGGCCCAGGGAGCCAAGAACCTGAGCCGAAACCCCAGCAGCACAAACAGAAAGCACCCAAACCCCAGACATCAATCCACCAGGCTTCGTCAACAAAGGAGCCAAAAGGAGAGAGAAGAGCAAGGAGGGACCATCAGGCCAAAGGAGACAGTGCTGAGCGCGGTGCCCACGGCTGACGGAGCCCTGGCTGGAGCGGCCACAGGCAGCAGGGGAGGCAGCCAGGACCGTGCGTGGCAGCCAGGCTCTCGAGGGCCCCGGGGTCCCTAAGCTGGCACGCCGATCACCTGCAGCAGAGGTCTTTAACTAGTGCCCTTCCATGCCGCATCGTGTCTGGGACTGGGGACGGGGGTGGGGGGTGGGGGCGCAGCAGCTGGGAGATCAGGTGTGACTCAGTCACTGGGGAAGCCTGGGGACGGGACACAGGGCTTCACCAGACTCTGCTTCCCACCTGTGACAGGTTTGAAAATCTCCATTTTAGAAGCTAGAGCAGAGACGCGACAGAAAGCCTGTAAAACACCCTCCAACGGGTGCAATTAAAAATGCTCCTGAGGCCGACCAGACACCTTCCAGTGGCCATCAGCGGGGCCTGCTCTCTTCGAGTGGACGCCCCGGGCAGCAGGCCAGGCTGGCAAACGCTGAGGCTGCAAAGGGTTGGGGTGTGGGGCACTGGGCCCCACGGCGGCCTGCCCGTGAGGTCCCCAGAGGCCAGCGCAGGCTGAGCGCCCGGCGGGGCCACGCACACCTGTGGCGGGACGCCCCCTGCTCGGCGCCCGCCCCGCCCCGCGTGTCCCCCAGACGCGCTCAGGCCGAGGGGCTCGGGGCCGCGCTCTTACCAACAGGCTCTGCACTAGCTCTTTCACGTTAGCCGCGGTCTCCGTGGACTGCTTGCCGGACGAAGCCAGCTTTATTAGCGTAGACAGGAAATTTTTACATTTCTTCACGTTTTCCATGGTTTCCTGGATTCGAGTTAAAAAGGTACAAGGGAAAGAGCGATAAGGCAGATCTCCGTCGCGGCACCCAGGCTAAGGGCAACGCGCGTCCGCATCTGCGAAGCCTGCGCTCCTCCTTCCCCAGAAAGCGCAGGGCTGTCGCGGGGCTGCCGGTGGGGTTAGCTCGCCAGCCGGGACACGGCCGGCCGCAGCTCGACCCTCAGACGGTGACTGGGAGAACCACCACGACCGGGACCGAGAGGAACCCGCGAGATGTTCCGCACAACACGGCCGCGTCGGAGAGAAAAGCTCCTCTGAGCACACGATACAAGGAATTGAACTCAGCTACTGAGGACGAGGGAAAGCACTGGGCGACAAAACGAGCGCGGGGAGCCCAACAAAGTCCAATCCCGGGGCGGGAGGACGCGCGCGGGAGGCTGCTGTGGGACTAACGGGGACGCGGCACGGCTCCACAGACAGCGGCCTCCGTACGTCCACGGGCCACGTCCTCAAAGGCCACTGTTAGGGCTCCTGTCATGGGGGACTTCTGCACAGCCTGAAAGCCTAGCAGCGGGACAGGGCCTTCCCGCCACCCCTGAGGCCGCTGCCCTCACACCCCACCTCGGAGAGGCCCCGGAGGAAGGGAGGCTGCAGGCGGCGGACGAGGACAGCAGGGGCCTCGAGGCGCCTCTCTCCCACCCCCGAAGGAGGCACTCACCGTGGCAGCTGTGGAGGTGGTAGTGGCCCCTGGGACCGTTCGCTGAGGTGTCCCCGTCTGCTGAACAGCCGTCGCCGTCCCGAGGGAAGTCGTCTGGGCGGCGCCGCCCAGAACCAGCTGAGGCTACGAGAGTCCAAGATGCGATGCGAGGTGACCACCGGCGCTGCTGACGCGGCCTCACATGCCCAGAAGGAAACCAGACCCCACAGCAGGCAGAGCCCCAGACGAGAGCCCCCAGGGCCCCAGACCCGCACGCGGAGGGAAGGGAGACGGCGCGCCGGGCTGAAGACCGCGAGCCGGGAGGCCCAGCGCAGGGCCCAGCCGGGTGTCCGAGCGTGGCCCTCAGGAACCAGCTTTTTCCCCGGAAAGGAAAAGCCAAACAGAGAAACTACAACTGAAAACGTGTCAGCTGGCTCGTGCAGAGGCCAGACACAGGGAAGTTGGGGACGTGAGGTCGTCACCAGTGTCACAGGCAGTGCCCCCGCCACCTGACCGGCCACTGTGCTGTCCGTAAGCGGGTCTCATGGAGAAACATCACGGACAGGGGCTTTCGGCGCGGATGTGCGCCCGGAGGGGAGCGGGCGTGAGCGGGGAGGGGCACGTGACTGAACACACTCATGGAGGCCAACGGCGGCTGGACCCCGACATCTCCGGCGACCCAACGGCAGCCCCGGGGAGCCCCCGACGTTTCCTTCCACGTGAGACATCACGAGAGTATTTCCTGGTCTGTCTCGCCTGACACGTCTGATTCGCAAACGTAGCCTCGCGCGTCTCTGCAACCTTCTCGCGGCTTCTGCTCGGGCGTCAGCGTCCCCGAGCACAGCCGCGTGCAGCCTGTCCGCTCCGCCGGAGTGCCCGCCGGCTCTGCCAGCACCGGCACAGTCCGCGCCGGCCCCAAGGGACCCCCGGCTGCGGACACTGGTCTCCGGCGACGAGTGTGAGCAGGAGGAGATGGCGAGCTCGCTCCTCACAGCCCGCGTCCCGTCACACGCACTACCGCTGCGGCCAGGACCACCACACGCACGCTTCAGAGGAAGAAAGCACGGCAGGCCACACCAAGCAGCTGGCTCCGGGCAGCCAGGGGCACGGGGTTCCTTCTGGACGCCCACAAAGAGCCCAGGCACCTCTCATCCCGGCGGGGTTTCTCTCTAGCTCAAGATACAGCCCTGGCGCTCCCTTCCGACGGCCCGACAAATGCGTGTTTCCCTGTGGGATACCGAGACGGGGCCCGCTTACTTCGACCGGTTCACTTTCCACTAAACGTGATGCCAAACACACCGGGAGCTTCAGGACCTTGCCAGAAAAGCGGCCTCGCGCTGCAAGTGCAACTCAGACGTGCCCGCCAGAAGGAGCCCGGCATGCCGACAGCGAGCCACGGAGGCGTCCGGGAGCATCCCAGCCGCACGCAAGGCCACCACGGAGCCCCTGGGGCTCCTCCCGCTGCTTCGGAGGCAACGTCACCCACACAGGCACCAATCAGCACAAGACGAGAAGCCGCCGGAGGGAGGGCAGCCCCGGACCACGGCCGCCTCCTGGACAGCCCGCAGCCCGGGGCTCCCATCCCGCACCATCCCGGGAAGTGGAACAGAGCCGACCCCGAGCACCGCGCTGGGACGCACAGCAATGAGCAAGGCCCGCGGCGCGGTCCCGGCACCACGTGGTAGCGCTGTGAACCCCGCGGTCGTGATGGGCGCGAACACCGTCAGATCAGAACCGCGCCGAACCACGCTGCCTCCAGCGGCTCCGACCTCGCTGCCCAGCGCCAGCTGCTCGCTGCTACGACAAGGGGCCGGCCTCGGCTTTTCAGATCAGAGGCTGAGCCGTCCGCGTGAGCCATACCACCGGCCAAGAGGGCTCGGGGCCTTCTCTGGGGCACCCTCCCTCCCACAGCCGAAGACACCATTTTAACAACAAACAGGCACACCAACCCCGGCCGGGCCACACGCAGCGTCTCTGGAACCGGGCCTCGTCCCTGGCAGAGGGCATGGGCTGGGGGTTGGGGGGAGGGGGTGTCAGGGCAGCCAGGTGGCCAGCATGCAGGCCAAGGCCAGTTCTGGAAGCCCCTGACTCCTCACGTGGCCCACCCGAGCAGCGGGAACCCTGTTCCCGTATGGGGCCCACATCCTCGCCCACACACAGGGCGACGGGAGCCGGGCCCGCGCTGTCCGCACCAAGGGTTCCTCGGCCGCACAGGTGCCTCTCAACCAGGCGTCAACAAGCAACACTTCTCATCACACTTCCAGGAGAGCGGGAAGCTTTTAAACACGTTGCTGCTATGAAAATCCACGTGGCTTCAAAGAAAAGGACCCCTGACCTATCCTTTGTCAGCACTGGGAGAAAACACACGGTCTTCAGGACGCCGTCCTCCCGAAGCTCGGCTCAGCACCCGGCACGCGCCCCGCGAGGCCCCACCAGCACCCAGGGCCCCCTCACCTGCACTCCGGGAGAGCGCTGCAGCGCCGTGGTGGGTGGTACCGTCGTCTGGGCCTGAGACACTTGCTTGATTATGGTCGTTGGGGTCACCTGCCGCGCAATAATGGAGGTCCCAGGTGCCTGAGAAAAAAGCAAGCGTTGTCTGAAAGGAGCAACAAGTGACAGCGATTTCCTGCGGCCCGCACGGCGGGCTCCCCGCCCTGGCGCAGACCCGGAGACCGCGGCCCGCGCATCAGGCCTAAAGCCACAGTCGCCAGCAGGGCCACCCCAACGCTGAGCGTTTCTTAGCAGAGGAAAAGCATGTGGAGCCATCGCTAGGCCTCCTCGGCCAAGTCTACCTGCCACGGGCTGTCAAGAAAGTGAGGATCCAGACCCGTCCTCGGGCACGTTTCCTGCGCTCCTGTTCGCAAGCACTAAGAAATCAAGAGGCACGTGCCCCCTGGGTACGGGGGAGAGGGGTCACAGCACGGCAGACGAGAGAGTAAAGGAGTGACCGGGTGGCCTACTGACACCTCAAACCAAGGGGAAGATGGCACGAGTCCCAAGCGGGTGGTGCTGGTGGTCAGGCTATAGCATGCACCTGGCTTCCCATGACCCCACGGGCCTAGAGCGCACTGCTCTCAGCTGTCCCCAGTTTTCAATGTCGGGGCACCATGTGGCTCTCTCAGCCCAACCAAGGCCTCTGTTTGCAGTGCGGGCCTTCACCACCACGGGGACACAGCCAATATCACAGGAATGTCAAGCCCCCACCAGTGTCCACCTCAGGTACTAACTGGCCAACCAGTCAGAACAACAGACTCACAGCCTCAGGCAGAAAGGGCCCGGGAGACAGGGAGACACAGGTAGCATGCCAGCACGTGCCCGAACGGAAGCCAGGGTGTGGACAAGACATGGCAGCACTGGGGGACTGTGCCCCAACCCTGGTCTCCAGGGAGAGATCCCTGAGCTAACCCCAAAGGCCTAACTCCATGTGGAGGGAAGGGGTACAATGTCCTGATGCCCCACGTGCCTCCCCAACAGGAAAAGCTGACGTATGCGGGTTCACTCTGCAGAAGGGGAGACTGAGTCACAGGAGGCGGTGTCACAGCAGAGGACGGACAGGATGGAGTCCAGGCCACCAAGCCAGGGTTTTGCAGAGCACGGATACAGCACCAGCTCCCCAAGCCTCCCGAAGGACGGCAGCATGTGGCTGCCCCTCTCCGCCCTCCCAGGACGCCTGCGGACTCCCCATGGGCCACCACCCGGCACATGTGTACTCACCTGGACGGTGGAGATCTGGACAGGAGGGGCACTTGTGGGGGTCGCAGGGCGGGCCGCCATGCTGGTCTGAGGCTGGGTCTGCACGTGGGCCTGGGCCTGCATCTGGGCCAAGGCCTGCTGGGGAATCATTAACAGCTGCCCATTCTCGCTCCGCACGAGGACCATACCTGGGGACAAAGAAGACGTGGCATCAGGAGACATGCCGCCCATACACAGCTGGTGAAGGGGCCGACCCTGTCACTGGGCAGCCTGACAGCTCTGAGAGGAAAGCAGAAGCCATAAGCTGGGCAGAGGCTCTGAACTCGAAACCCACTTGCCAGTGAAAACAGCCTCCGAGATGGGAGAGCACGCAAGGTTTCTCCGCGGGACTCCAGCAGCAGGTGAGTCTTCCTTCCAGAAGTCAGCCCGGCAGCAAAGCCTCTGCAGGCCACATCATCTGCCCCGTGGCCACCGGTGCTGGCCTGCAGTACCCTCCGGGGAGGAAGCCAGGTGCAGGGCCCCACGGCCAGGCACCATCCCCACCAGGACCACCACGCACTCACACCACTACTCCCAGCTGTGGCCAGGATCCTAGGGCAGCAGGTGTCATGGAGGCAACCAGTCCCTCGGCCCCTCCACCCTCACTTCTCCTGCCCAGCGGACTGCTGGGACCTGGGAGACACAGCCCGCCCACGGCCCAGGGTCCTGCGAAGCCTAAAGCAAGCAATCCTTCTGGGAACAGGACTCTCTCCCGGGTGTGGGGGTGGCACTGCGGCCAGGGCTAACCCGGGACCCCCCCACAGACCCAGAGACGGCAGGCAGGCACACCGCACAGGGCTGGAGCCATGTCACCGGAAAACAAGTCCCACCATCAGACCTGGCATTCGTCTCAGCTTCAAAAACCAGTAAACAATTATGTTGTCGATTCCACTAGAAATAGTGTATTTTCGTGTCAAGCAACACACTCCCGCTCACGCCAGGCCTGCGGAAGCCCGGGGCCGTGACGCCCCAGCGGGAGAGGACGCACCTCGGCGGCGGACAGGATGGAGGCGGCCTCACACCAAGCAGCGCCAGGGCTTTCCCTGCTGAACCGAACCAGAGCCCCAGCGACCCCGGGGAGGCCTCAAGGAGCCCCTGAACCCCTGGGTCCTGGCTCCTTCCACCGCCGGCAGGACACGGAAACTGGACGGCCTCCTCCTGGGCTCACATCTATGACCCCCGACGCCACGTAAGCCTCCCTCTAAGACATCCTTTTACGGTAAACCACGCTGAGCTCTAACAACGGAACAAAACAGAAACCGGCGGCCGCTGAAGGCCCCCCACCGCGGAGCCCGCGAGCGCAGACCTGCCACGTGCTCCCGAGCCAGTCTCTCAAGCCGGCCGTCCCTCGTCACCCGTCACCCTTCCGGCGGAGACGCGCTCCTGCCCCGCAAGGACTCCTCCGGGAGCTGGAGGCCGATGCCGCGGGAGCGACGAGGGCCGGCAAGGCCCCCGTGACGTCGCCCCCGCGGGTCAGCCCCGCAGCGATGCGCGTGCTCTGCCGGTCCAGCACCGCTTCCGCGAAACTTCACGCAAGATCTGAGTAAGAAAGAGCCACCCGATAGGGACGGGACCAGCGCGGTGCAGCATAGGGGGCGCGTCGGGTGCCAGAGCAGCGCGGGACCGCCACCACTGTGCAGCGTGCCCGCGGTGACGAGCCAAGTCGGAGAGGGAAGCGACCCGGGGACCCTCCGCAGGTGATGTCCCCTCAGGTCAGCACTCAGAGTACGTCCGAGTGGGGACGTGAGTGGACGCGGGAGAGCGACAGACACAACTGCAGAGAAGGGGAGGCGACTGCTCCGAAGTGACCGGCCGCACCGCCACGGAGGGGCCCCGAGCGACCGTGACCCTGAGGACAGCCACGCGGCTCCAGAGGCCAAGGGGAGGCCACGTGCACGAGGGGACGGGCGCCGTGCGGGGTACACGCTGCCGTCACCGGCCAGACGGAGAGCACGACAGCCCGACAGTCACAGCGCCGTCGGCCACTCCAACGTCACCCAACGCCACGTTTTAGTGACCCAGTCTCGGTCCCGGATCCTGCAAACCCCGCTGCAATCACTCGTTTCCAACAGGTAAGCTGCGGGCAGCTTCTATTCTTGCAAAGGCCAAGAAACATAACTCGGTCTCCAAGTCAGCCCCGGGAGGCCACCCCCTGCCCTGCCCTCTGCCGGTGCAAGGCGGGCGCAGGGAGGGGCTCCCGCGGGTGTGGCCCACTGTCCCCTTACAGATGGGGCCCCCGAGGCCGGCGAGGAGCCAAGAGGGAGCCTGGCACCCCACAGTGCCCTCCTTCACAAACAACCGACCCGCGCTCGGCACACGCACGCCCTCGCAGCCCGGGGCAGGGCCGCCACGGCACGCTTCCCCGCCGGAGCGCAGACACAGAAAACACACCTTGCGCTTCTGAAGACCCTTCAGAGCCTGTCCGGCCAAGGCGGCCAATCCCAGGAGGCAGGTCACAGACAAGTCGGGAGCCAAACCAGCCCGTCTGCACGAGCCGCCATCCCGACCGAGCAGCCGAGAAAGCACTCGGGTGCTCTCTTTTCAGACCTGTAACGCCTTGCCGAGAACAGCACGTCTGTGCAGCAAACCTGAGAAAGTCAGAGACGCACGCGGACAACAGAGATCTGAAGTCCCGCGGCCTCCCGTGGTCGCACACGCGGAAGGCATGTGCTCGGACGGGGCGGCCTCCCCCTGCGCGCACCACCTGTACCATGCGTCGCTCCCAAGTCCCCGAACACTCTTCAAAAACGGAGCTGTCAGGAGCTACGTGATACTCCATCCAAGACAAATGTATAATTTCTTTATTGCTTAACCTACTGGGCTGTTTTCTGGATGCTGTGAAAGCTCAGATTTTAAAATCACAGCGCACAGTGACAGCGCCCCGCCAGCAGCTCCAAGGGCCACGCTGTCTGGCAGAGCCCGGCCTCCCGCACGAGACCCTGGCACCAGCTGTGGGCAAGGCCAGGGCACCCCACGTGGGCTGTCCCTGCCGCTGTCCCTGCCGCCGTCCCCACCACACAGCGTGGAGCGGACGGCCAGCTCTTCAGAGCGGACCCCATCCTTCCCTCCAGCAGTTGAAGATAACCAACTCAAGGTTTTCACCGAATGTTACAGCGTCCGTGATCCCTTTCATGCCAACAGTTTTTTCTGTATTTTTAACCAAAATGTAGGTCAGCCGGAGCTACACTGCAGATTAAGCGGGCGTTTTCGGACCCGCCTGGGGGCTCCACCCGGAAGACAACACTTCAGGGGAACGCTCCTCTACACAAGCTCCGGGAGCGGCGGGCGCCGCGCCGTCCCCCCGCCTGGCCGGCCACAGCCCTTCACATGCAGGCCTGGGAGGCCACCTCCCTCGGGGGGACAGCTGGGACTGTGATGACAGGAGCAGGGAATGGTTGCCCGGCTGAGGGGCACCAGACCTCCGCCCTCACCTTCACTGCCACGAGGGTCTCCAGTGCCCCCTTACCTGTCAGACAAGGACGAGAGTCCACGAAGGATCAAAAATCAAAACCCTCCACAATTAACCACATGCAAAATGAAACTGTCCCCCTACGCCGGAACCAGGACAGGAGCCGAGAGAAGGGGCAAAGCTCAGTCGGAAACACCGCGGTAGGCTTCACTTCCCAGTGCTGCACACACTGCAATCCGGAACCGCGAGGAAGAGCCTGGGGAGGGTGCAGAGGGCCAGGGGCCTGCTGGCCCCAGGCTGTGGCCACAGAAGCAGGAGGAACGTCCCTGAGGCCCAGGAGCCCAAGGTAATGGCCCTGGGCCCTGCTGCCACCCCGCAGCCAATGTGGACACCGGTAAAGCTGGCGTAAATTACAGCCCAAGTGCTCCTCTCACTCCCGTGGCTCTCTGCCTCTTAAACGTGCGGGGGAGCCGTGACTCCAGACAGTGGGGGAGCGGGGGTCAGACATGCATGTGGACGGGGCTCCTGTGTCCCAGCCCAACACCCCACCTCCCCGGTCTACGTGTGGAGGGGTCAGCACCCATCAGCTGTGCCCAACCGTGCTGCTGCTGGCAGATGCTGGGGTGCTGGTTCCTAAGGATCCACATGTGAGCCCTGACCTGACCCTGGTCCCAGGGCTTCAGTCCTTGAAGAGCAGCTGCCCAGGGCCACAGCCTCGCCACACTTGCCTACCCCGCACCGCGCCGACTCTCACTCCTGGGAAACTGCCCCTGGTCTCCTGCAGTGCCAACAGCCAGCGCGGCGCAGGACCCGTCAGCATGCTGCGGTGTGACCTCGGTCGTGCAGTCCCTGCCAGAACCCAGGGCTCTGTTCTCCTGGAAGGCTCATCCCCCTTCCTTAAGGGGGGGCATCTGTGCTCACATCGTTCTTTCAAAACCTGCCTAGTGTCGTAAAGCACAATGTTTTCACTTCTGCGTGTACGGGAGCAAGTCAAGGCTCACAGCCGGAGCGGCACGGGAGGGAAGGCGGTTGCTCGAGGGTGAGGAGCGGTGACATCACCGCGTTTCCGATAGTTAGCGAAGAGGAAGCCTCTGACCCACGTGTCCTAGCACGTGCGACTGTCTGCACAACACAAGCGTCGCTGTCGCGAACCTTAGGTCACCCGAGCACACGCTATAAACTGCGGCTGGGAGGCGCGGCGGGAGACGCAGAGCGAGGAGCTTCGTGGGGCCCCGCTCGCTGGGAAGCCAGCGGTGAAGAAGCCGGGTCTCCCCAGCCGCACCTGCAGGCCGCGCCAGCCCCCAGCACGCCCGCAGCCCTCCGTGTGGAAACGGGCAGGCGGATTCTACAACTCGCACGCAAAGAACGAGAAAGAACGAAGCCGAGGCCAACACTGCCGGTTTCTAAGACGTGCCGGGAAGCCGCAGCGAAGGAGGCGGGTCGGCGCGGGCACCAAGCCGGGACAGACCAGCGGAGCCGAACGGATCCAGAACCAGGCCCGCACAGACTCGGACAACCGGCGCTCTCTGGCGAGGTACAAAGGCGTCCGACGGGAAAAGGTCAGCCTTTCAGCGAACAGGGAGCGAGTGCACGCCCGCGTGCACAAAGCACGGACTTGGGTCCCTGCCTCATGCTGTCCACCGAGACTGACTCAAAATGGATCCCAGGCCTAAATGTAATAAGCCCTAGGACTCTAAGTTTCTGGAAGAAAACAGAGGGGGAAAGGTCTCTGTGGGCCCTGAATGAGGCAGAGACAGTGCAGACACAACACCAGGAACAGAACCCACGAACACAAACCGGCAAGGCAGACGTCGTCGAGATGACACGCCAAGGGAAGGAGCGCAGGGTGGAGGAAGTCCTGGTGAGGCGCACGTCCAGGAAGAGGCGGCCACGACACAGCCCCTCCAGAACAAGCGCAGCCGGCAGGAGCCATCTCACCAACAGACAGCAACCTGCGCGCGCGGGCACGCCACCCGGTGGGTCCCCCGCGTGACTCCTCAACACACCTGCCACGCGGCCCAAGGCAGGACACGTCCGCCCACGTGCCCGACGCCGCTGGTGTGCACGCGGCCCGCAGCTCCCCGCGCACCCCGCGCGCCCGCGAGGCGCTCCCCGTCACGACGCCTGAGCCCCAGTCATCCGCAGCAGCGGTGTGGGTGAGAGCCAAGCACTGGGCACAGCCCACAAGCGCACAGCAGATGAGAGGACGAGCAGCTCCGGTTACCCACAAAACGGGGAGCACAGGCAACAAGGGCCTCCCTTCACCGCGCAGGGATGGCTCCGAACCCTCCTGCCCAGCGGCTCCCGGTGGCTTCCCACAGCGCTTGGGGTACGGCCGCCCTCCCGTGGCGGGCTCCCTCTGCAGCCTCACCTCAGAGACACCAGCCGCAGAGCCCCTGCCCACCACACGGCCCCATTCTAGAACGTTCCTTCTTCCCCGCTGCCTCTGGAGCCAGCTCAAGGCCCACATCCCCAGAACCCACCCACACCTGCTCAGGTGAGCCCGCGTCTCCCAGGCTCCGCCCCAGTGTCTGTGGCTCCCAGAGGCTGTGTCCCCTCCGCGTAAGCTCCCTGGGGGCAGGACCGACCCACACAGGCCGCCTTCCAGTGCCTGCTCCAGGAGGCGGGAGGAGAAAATGGCTTCCAGCCGCACTCCGCAGACCAGCTGCAAACAGGCCCGCCAGCGGGAGGGCCATCGGCCAAGAAAAATAAAATCGGGGGCCAGTGTTCTCTCTGCCTGGCGCGCACATAGAGAACCGGTTTCTGTGCTGTCGGTGCTTTAAAACGCTAAAGGTTACAGGAACTACCAGAGACGTTTGATGAAAACAAAAAACCAGACCTGGGGAGCGCACCGCGTGAGAGTTGCCGACGATGACGTGGTGCACCTGAAACGCACGGAAGGCCGTGCGCCCGCCCACGCCGGTGCCGGCAGAGACACAGAACGGCCCCCGGGCCGGCAGGCCATGGCCTGAGGCTCAGGACCCCGCCGCACATCACGGTCCCCTCTCCCAGGCGTCCTGCCGAAGCTCAGGACGGCAACAGTTGGCACTCTCCAGATGCTGCGTTCACGAGCCTCACCCAGATGGGCACGCGTGGGCACCCGTGCAGACACGCAGCCCGGCAGAACCGCCTGCCACGGGACGGGCGGGCGGAGGAGACCGCGGATGGGACAGGGTGGGGTCCTCCCTCAGCAAACGTGTCCATACAGGTTGAACTTTTGTAATTAACAAAATTTTGTCCAAAAAGTTGACTAAGTTACCTATGACCGCAACTGTCTTACGTACTTTAAAAAAGTGACCGGGGCGCCTGGGTGGCTCAGTGGGTTAAGCCCCTGCCTTCGGCTTGGGTCACGATCTCAGGGTCCTGGGATCGAGCCCCGTATCGGGCTTTCTGCTTAGCAGGGAGCCTGCTTCCTCCTCTCTGCCTGCCTCTCTGCCTACTTGTGATCTCCGTCTGTCAAATAAATAAATAAAATCTTTTAAAAAATAAAAAATTAAATAAAATAAAAAAGTGGCCAAGGGGCACCTGGCTGGCTCCGTCCCTGGAGCACGCATCTCCTGATTGAAGGTCACGAGTTCAAACCTACCTTGAGTGTAGAGGATACCTAAAAAGATAAAATCTCGGGGTGCCTGGGTGGCTCAGAGGGTTAAGCCTCTGCCTTCAGCTCAGGTCATGATCTCAGGGTCCTGGGATCGAGCCCCGCATGGGGCTCTCTGCTCAGCCAGGAGCCTGCTTCCCCCTCCCCCTCTCTCTGCCTGCCTCTCTGCCTACTTGTGATCTCTGTCAAATGAATAAATAAAATCTTTAAAAAAAAATTTTAGGGACGCCTGGGTGGCTCAGTTGGTTAAGCGGCTGCCTTCGGCTCAGGTCATGATCCCAGCGTCCTGGGACCGAGTCCCACATCGGGCTCCTTGCTCAGCGGGGAGCCTGCTTCTCCCTCTGCCTCTGCCTGCCACTCTGCCTGTGCTCGCTCGCTCTCTCTCTGACAAATAAATAAAAATAAAATCTTTAAAGAAATTTTTTTAATAAAAAGCAGCCAAAAAAGGCACCAAGTGACTCCCAAAAACAACACAGAGGACCAAACAGCAAGGATACTCGGCCTCGCTGAGTGGGCAAAAATGGGCAGATTAGACGGTAACTCTCCTCACCCACACCCATGATGGCCCGGGGTGGGCGCAGGGCACACAACGCTGGGTAAGGGTCTCTTCCGACAGCACCAACACTGCGACACATGTGCTCTGACCCAGAGACTGCAGGTGTGGGTCTCTGCGCAGCACGATACCCGCCGGCGAGGGACAGGTGCAGCCGACTGGCCGTGTTCACACCGAGACGCCGTGCACCCTCTAGAGGAATGCGTTCCCACTGTGCCCTGGCAGGGATGCGTGTCCTTGATGCACAACATGAAAAGACGGCTGCGGAACAACACAGGGGACCGACTTCTCTGACAGCCCCGTGGGCGTGTCTAGCTATGTACGTCAGAGAAAAAACCATGGCCAACAAGTGCCCCAGGGTGTGTCTGTCTCACGAGACACATCGCACTCCCACTGTCCAGTTCTCCACATCAGCATTAGAATCGTTGTCACTTAAAACCACAGTAAGAGGGACGCCTGGGTGGCTCAGTTGGTTGAGCGGCTGCCTTCGGCTCGGGTCGTGATCCCAGCGTCCTGGGATCGAGTCCCACATCGGGCTCCTTGCTCGGCGGGGAGCCTGCTTCTCCCTCTGCCTCTGCCTGCCACTCTGTCTGCCTGAGCTCATTCTCTCTGACAAATAAATAAATAAAATCTTTAAAAAAAAAAAAAACACAGTAAGAAAAACAGTGCCCGCAAGTGCTGGGTGACCGGCTGCCAGAAGGGCTGGGGTCCCCACAGCCCTTTGGGGCCACCTCTACCTCCCTCCCTGACAAGGTCTACCACGAGGGGCTTCCAGTGCCACCCCATGGCCCACGCACTGTTCCATCCCTCTGGCCCCATCACAGACCCTCTGAGCCGAGACATTCTCTCCCGCAGACATCTCCCCACCTCGAGTCCTGGACACTCCATTCCACCTCATGTGTCCTGGGATGGCCGGGACCTCGCACCTCCCACTTACGTAACACCAAAGACTCAGAGGGTCTGAGTGGCCCCGCCTGCGGCTCCAGCAGCATCGCAGGGGTCACTGCTCTTCTGGAAGGTGCAGGGAAAACACTGACCCCAGAAAAGACCTGACCAGCTCCCCTGACAACAGGGCAGGAGGGTCAATGCAGCCTCCCTAGTGCCAGGCTCTCCCCAGCAGCTTCGGCGCCCCCAGGCCCATCCTTCCGGGTACGCACGCATCTGCCCAGCACACTTGGCCTAACGCCCTGGTCCCTGGCCGCCGGAGCGCCTCGAATGGGGCGATGAGTGCCCGTGGGCCTGCTGTGCAGCACCCCTGCAGCCCCAGCTAGTCTGCCGGCACCACTTTCCCACCTTCCCACTTATTCAAAACCCCGAGAAATCTGGGGGGCCTGGGGGACTTCCCTGCATTCCTGCTCCGGAAGCCCCAGGGAGACCTCCCCCAACCTCCCCAAACTCTTAGGATCAAAATTGAGCACATTTAATGCCTCTCTTCAGTCTGAAATCCCAAAGGCCCCGCACTGACTGAGCGCGTGTCTCCTCACGCACGTCATCCGTGGGTGCCCCTGCAGCCTGGGGGGTGGGGAGGCTCTGCTCCCAGTCTGGGCCCCCGCCCCGCCACGCCCACAGCAGCAGAAGAGCCCCTCACCCCAATCCACTCTGCCTTTCCTTCATTTCCCTGCCCCTTTCTCTTGACTTTCTCTTCTCCTAGTAGGGGGGACTTGGGTTATTCACCTTAGGGCCTTTCTTTTTTTTTTTTTTTTTTATTTATTTGATAGACAGAAATCACAAGTAGGCAGAGAGGCAGAGAGAGAGGAGGAAGCAGGCTGTCCGCAGAGCAGAGAGCCCGATGCGGGGCTCGATCCCACGACCCCGGGATCATGACCTGAGCCGAAGGCAGCGGCTTTAACCCACTGAGCCACCCAGGTGACCTTAGGGCCTTTCTAATGGGAAACGTGTGAATGAACGAAGAATAAACAGGTAAATATTCCAGTAAGACCTGAGGAATTTAGTCACCAAGCAGGAGAGCAGGGGCGCCTGGGCGGCTCAGGGTTAAAGCCTCTGCCTTCGACTCAGGTCATGATCCCAGGGTCCTGGGAAGGAGCCAGCATCGGGCTCTCTGCTCGCCGGCGGGGAGCCTGCTTCCTCCTCTCTCTCTCTCTCTGCCTCTCTGCCTGCTTGTGATCTCTGTCAAATAAATAATAAAATCTTTAACAAACAAACAAAGCAGGACAGCAGAGCGCCTGGGAGGCAGGTGCCTTAGCAACCCACCTCTCTCCCTTCCATTCAGGGTCCCTCAGAGCTCTGCAAACAGGACAAGGCTCTGCACGAACACCAGGGCGCCTTGAAGAACATTCTGGATCCTCGTCGAGATCAGTAAGCAACGAGAAACGAACCCTCCCTCTCATGATTATCACAACAGCACTGTATCCAGCAACATCTGCCTCCTTGGACGGTCCGTCTCATCTTCTGGAACCTCCAGTCCACAGGCCCGTCCACACCGAGACAGGCCCCCGCACTCTCCCCGTGCTCAGCCGGCGAGTGAGCCGGCAGGGGCCAGAGAGGCCGGGGGAAGAGGGGCTAACCTGGATCTGTCAAAGGCATGGAGAGATGAGCAGCTCTCCAGGCCGGACAGAGCTGTCCGCGCCCGGGAATGAGGCTCGGGGGGACAGGCTGGAGGCCCACCCAGGGCCCGGGTCTGCAGCAGTAAACTCAGAGCGCCGTGCTTATTACGAAAGGCTGGGACAACACTAAGACCACAGGTTCAAGGGAACTGAGGTCAGGAGGCAGAAGCTATGCACCTTATACGACTCCAGCCAGACTTCGGCTCTCCAGAATCCAGCCCCCTGGAGAGAAGGAAGCAAACCAAGGGGCTCTGAGCAGCCTAAGTACACCCCTCACTCCCTCAGCCAGTAGATACCCAGTGAGGACCTCCTACGGGCCGGGGGGGCAGCAGGCACCACTAAGAACCAGAAACGCGGACGCGGAACCCATTCCTGGAGCCCTTCACAATGCGGAAGGCAGGCATAGCCAAGAACCCCGCCGTATCTAACCCATGCTCCGGTCAGTTGATGCTACGGATGGAGGACAGCTGCTCGGCACCGTGAGAGACGCAACCTGGAGAACCTTCCAGACCTGGTCTGCGGGGCCTAACCAGCTTCATGCAGGAGGAAACAGCACCACAGCAACACGGGAGGAGGGAGGCCTAGCCGCCAGGAGGGGGAAGGAGGACGCACCTCGTCCCAGCCACATGGGCAGGGATACAGTGAGGGTCAGCGGGCAGGAGCACAGAAAGGGGACCCAGAGGGCTGAGAGCCACATGCAGGAGAGCAAGGCCCCAAGGCCCCAGGCAGGAGGGGCGAGGGGCCGAGGGGCCGAGAGGCCAGCTTCCAGAGCAGTGGGGAAGGAAAAGCTGGGGGCTCCTAGCTGACGGCTCCGGTAGCCTCCGGGAAGAGCGGCAGTACAGCTGGAAAAGCCAGAGGACGAGGGAGGAGCGCGCAGGGTGGGGGAAGAAGGTGCCGACTGGCGACACTGTTCAGTTGTAGGTAACATGACGGCAAATCCCGCAGAAGGCAGAAACAGTCTCCGATGAACTCGACATCCACTCGTGACCACAGAATAAATATCCCCGCCAAGACGAGCAAACAATGTCGGAAAATCAGCAACAGGAAGGAGCTTCCTTAACTTGATGAAGGGAATCTACAAACCATCACGTCCAATGGTCAGTCCTCAGAAGGGCAGCCCTCGAAATCAGGAATAACCCGCAGACGCCGCCATCCCCCTCCCACCCAAGACCCAGCAAGCCCACCGCCCAGAGGACGGGCCAGGGAGTTGGGAGCATAAGAACCTGAATGAAACAAAACTGTCATTAACTGTACAGAATAGGACTCTCCGTGGGTAACACCGAAAAGCCCCACACCCACGTTTTCGGTGAGAGTTTGATAAGCTTGCTAGACACTGACCAACTACAACTCAGCGTAGCATCAACAAAATCTAGAAAACGTGGGGCGCCTGGGTGGCTCAGTCAGTTCAGCGTCTGCCTCTGGCACAGGTCAGGATCCCAGGGTCCAGGGATGGAGCCCGTGTTGGACTCCCCACTTGGCAGGGCTTCTGCTTCTCCCGCGGCCTCTGCCTCTCCCCTGGCTCATGCTCGCGCTCTCTCTCAAATAAATAAATCACTCAATCTTTAAAAAAAAAAAAAAAGAGCATATTAAACATTAAAAGAAAGAGCGTATTAACCACGACCCAAAAAGGCACTTCCCATAAAGAGAAGACAGGTCAAGGCAGCCACACAAGAACTGAGAACCCCACGCCCACACGATGGAGAGAGAGAAAAGGCCGCCAAGGAGGGGTGCCCCGGCCACACACACGGCCTCGAAGGAATCACAACCCGAGCTCCGACGGACTGGCCTGGCTGCCGGGAGCCCGTTCACAGCGCGGCCGGTCCCGACCCGCACTCCCCAGCAAGGGGGTGAAGCAAGCTCAGCAGCCTCCGGCCACGCGAGAGAGGCCGGGCACACCAGAGCAGCGCCGTACAAGCGCCCATCTACACAACTCCAGATGCCAGAGCCCAGGGCCAGGGTGACAGGGCAGACGAGTGGCTCCAGGGGTCACCACCAAGGGCCATGGGGGGTCCTGCACCTTGAGTGAACACAACACGTTCGTTAAAACTCACAAAACCGCTCAACGGGGTCAAAGGTGCGGCAGGCAGACCACACCCAAGAAAGGGGACCGTGAAGGTCGAGCCGTGGGGCTCACGGCACACCCACCCGCGGCCAGACTGCCAGAGGCTGCCCCTGCGCCCAGGCCACAGAGCACACGCCCACCACCGCTCAGGAGAAGCGAGGCGGCTTCTGAGGAGCCTGAACACAGGCTTGCCCCGTGCCCCAGCAATTCCACAGCCAGTGGCCAGCCGGGAGAGAGCACACACGCGCGTGCCCACACGCAGCCTGGCCCGCGGACGCTCAGGCACACGGCGCGCACTACCGCCGCAGCTGGGGAAGCCGCTGTCCGGGCCCGGTGATGCACGCGCGGGCGGCCACGGGGCTCACCTCGGCCCCGTGCGAAGAAGCCAGACCCCGTCACAACGCGCAGCTCCCTCTCTGTGAACGATCAGAAAGGCGGCCACGACTACAGAGACACAAAACAGAAGTCTGCCGGGCCCAAGTGTTCCGTCAACGAGGGGGCACGAGAGGCCCTCGGGGCTGAGGGGCACGGCGGCATCTGGGCTGTGACATCGGACAGTCGGGTGTACCGGCTTCTCAAGACGATCACACGCTCAGAGCAGGTGCCTTTCCGTGGGTCCAGCCCCACGGAAAGCCTTCCGCAGCTGCGCTCAGACCCCGTGGGCTTGCCTGGCACGTCGCCAGGAGGCTGAGTCACCCTGTGCAGGCAGCACAGCCCACGGCGGGGAGCCACGCCGGGATCCCTCTCACCTCCGCAGGGAAGGACCGCCAGCTGCCCACACACACGCCCCCGCAGCCCAGCGCTCCCTGGCATGGCGGGCTTGGGGCTAGGACGGGCGTCTCGCTGCGCCCGGGGAGATCAAGCGTCTGGGCCGCTGCCCTCCAGCAGTATTCTGGAATGCAGAGCTTGCACAGGCAGGACGGTGTCACTGGGAGAAGTGACTTCTTCTCTGAGGTCACCAGATGTAAAATTTAGTTTTGCAATTAAAACAAAATGCCACCGGAAGATGATCTCCAGGTGACATCATCCAGGACAAAAGTCAAGGTAGGCATCAGAGTACACGCACCTCTGCTGTGATGAAAGAGGGCAAGCAGGGCGTGTGCCGGGGTGAACCTGCTGATTTTTACCCTAACAGCAAAAGGCCCGGAAACCAATGAAAATAAACATTCTGGACCCTCTCTGGGATCGGCAGGAGAGGGGACAGGTGCAAGGCACGTGAAGACCCCGTCCTCGTGCCGTGGGCCGTCCTCCCGCCCGAGCACGAGTGTCAAACACACAAGGATCAGCCTGTGGTAAACCGGTAACAAAACACACAGAACAAAGAGCCCCATCAACGGAGCCGCCGCAGGACACCTTAAACCTGGGTTTTACTGTTGACTCTGAAGACTGAGTATATGGTCGCACAGGTCAAGTGGATGAACAGGGCTGGGTCATCAGACCCAAGATTTCCATGCACGGGAGCAGACACAAACACCATTTCCAAGAACTCAGGGGAACCTGCTGTTCTTAGCAATCTGAATGGCAAACACCACAGCAGTTCTCTTGAGACCCCAGAAGCGGTGCCCTGGCCACGCGGCGTGTCTAGATCACCCAGGTGAAGGGAGGGCACGCTCGCTGCCGGCGGGGACAGGGCAGGGCCGTCCCCTGACACCGGGCCCCACCGCCGATGCAGAAAGCAGCCGCCTCCGTATGCCCCTGCATGGCTGACCCAAGCCCAGCCGTGCGGGCAGGCGAGATGGCAGAGTGGCCCAGCCACCATGTAAGCCCACCGTGAGAGCCACCCACGAGTTCCCACTGCCACCTGGCACGGTCATACCCGCCAATGGGCCCGCTGCCTCTTCCACCCCGTGACCACCTGCCCTGCCGGCTACTCCCAGAATGCAGTCTCGGCGCACTGAGAAGTTCTGCCAGTACTCCAGGAGCTCGCCGTTCTGTGCCTCCTTGCAGTGGCCTCCCTGACCACCCATCTAAACAGCACCCTAGCCTGCCTCACCTGGGGAGCAGACCAGAGAGAGCTTCATGCACAGGCCCAGCACCCCCACCATGTGTCATGTGCCCAGCACATGGCCAGCACGCCTAAGTACACATCTATTAAAAACCACGTAGCTTGTTTAAAGAAGAGAGGGAACACAACAGGGGGAGCAGCAGAGGGAGAGGGAGAAGCAGGCTTCCCGCCAAGCAGGGAGCCCGATGCGGGGCTCGATCCCAGGACCCTGGGATCATGACCTGAGCCGAAGGCAGAGGCTTAACAACTGAGCCTCTCAGACGCCCAAAACTACGTAGTTTTTAACTAACCACATCAGTTGAAGACCTGGGAAATTTTAGAAAGGAAGCAACGTATCAGAGACAGTTACAACGATCGCTTGGTGACAAGACTGTGGGTTACTCTTCCTGTCTTTCCTGGACTCTCTTGTCCTTGTCAAATCTCCAGTGAAGAGTGCGTATCACAGCTGTGCCCTCACCCGCGCTCGCAGTGACGGGGTCCCACGGGCACACGGTCAGAAGGCGCTCCTCCCGCTCGTCCCCGCCCGCGTGGCTCACGTCACTTCATCCCACTGTCACAGGACGGCGAGCACCGGACGAGGAGGCGTTTCCAGAGGCAGAGGCCACTTCGCACCACTCTGGCCACCGCACGTGGTGACAGCGGTCCTGTGGCGTCCGTGGTTCCTGACACTCCCTCGCTGGGCCCCGTTCATCACTGACACCTGCCCCGGGAGCGTGCGTGCGGAGGGGAGCGCACCGTGCGTGCGGCGCGGCTCTGCCCTGGGCTCCCGGGCTCCACGGGGTCTGCGATGGACCCTCCCGGGCTCCATGGGGTCTGCGATGGACCCCCACAGAGAAGGGGGGACTGCTGGATTTACTGGGAAGGAAAGCAGCCATCCAAAAACCAGCTGTTGCTTGCTGGTAGCTCCAGACTACGGCCACTCTGAAGCGGGCAGGCGTGCAGGGAAACCTCCGACACAGCTGTGGGCTCACGTGCACAGCCAGCCCCTGATGAACACTCCACTTCCTACCCCGAAGACGAGACGGATGCCTCCATCTGAACAGAGCCAAGATGGCCCAGACTCAGGTGGTCCCTGGGGCGCAATGGCCCTCTCCTCGACGCACACGGACACTTGCCTGTGCTCAGTCTCACCGTAAGAAAAGTGAAGATCCAGGATCAGACCTAACCAGCCACCAGCGAGGCCGTTTCCGAGATGCTCCCAGACGCCAGTCGCAGCATCTGGCTCCCCTACCCCTGTGGCAGCAGACGCTGGTGCTTCACACAAACAAACGGGCCCTCCCACGGCAGCTCACAACCCCTCCTTCGGAAACCGTGCGCGGCCCCCGGGCAGACAGAGAAAGAGGCTCCGTGTCCTTTCCTCTGAAATCTAGTTTGCGAGGAATCTAGTCTGCCCACTCTGAGTGCACAACCTGAGAGTCTGAGCAAAAGGCACAGTTGTGCAGTCACTACCGCAACCAAGACTTGAATAAATCCCACCAGCTGACAAAGCCCCCGGCGCCATGCGGCAACACCAGAGCGGGCGGCCACCGCGTTACCCTCCGCCGCTCCTGGAGTCTCGCAGAAACGGAGTTGTGCACCTGGTGGTGCCCTGAGCTCGGCGCCTTGCCCCTGGTAGAGGGTTTCTAGATCCCTGCGCACAGCCACAGGCGTCAGCGCTCTGGCCCTTTGTATCACTGAGCACGGAGTACCGAGTCCTGAGTCCTGGGTCCGGATGGGCCACAAGCCGTGCACCTGACGGACACGCGGACGATTTCCAGTTTGGGCCCCTCTCGGAGCAGGCTGCTGGCCACGGCAAGTACTCGGCCACGCTCTTTCCTCCCCCCTGGCACTCCCCCCACGGCCAGCGAGCTCCACGACCCCCACACCCACCGGCAGGACGCGCAGCCCGTCCTCCCGGTTCTGGCCACGTTAGTGGGCGCGGAAGCGATGGGGCCTCCCTCCACACACCTGGGGGCCGCATTATCCCTTCCTTTGCGTCTACTCCAACCTTCTGCCCATTCTTGACGGACAGAGCTGCCCGTCTTCTGCCCGCTGAGTGGAAGAGTTCTCCCCGTGCTCTGCACGCAGGCTCTCGGGCAGATACACGGCTCTGCTCCAGAGCCTGCCTTCTCGTTTAACGTGTCAGCCAGCGGAGCTGCTTTTAATTCCAAGTTCAGCGCGCCGGCCTTTCCCACCGCAGCCCCGGCTCTGGGTCTGTACCTGGGAAATCCACGGTCACCACGATGGGCCCCTGTGACTTCAGTGCAGGTGAGACACACGACCGCTTCTGGGGACTCTGCGGCCCGTGTCTGCAGTCCCACAGGGGACAATCCGAGAGCCCGCGCTCCGCTTCTGCAGAAGCCCTTCCTCTCCGCAGCGGCACGCCACGTGTGAGCGGGCAGGCCCAGGTTCTCGCCTGAGTCCAGGAGGCCACACGGCAAAGACCCACCGCACTTGCCTTACACCCCCCCACCCCGAAACAGGAGCCCCGCACAGAAGAGGGAACTCCGAGCGTGCGTCCAAGAAAAGTAAAGACACGAAAGCAGCACAGGGCGAGTCTTTGCGGGACTCCGCCTGGAAACCACACACAGAGGCGCATGGGCTCCAACTCAACACTACCTCATAGCATGGGGGGGGCAAAACCTTACAAAAGGGACACCTACCTGCCCAGGACACTTCAACCCTCAGCCCTTCCCCTGTGCAGTAAAGGGAGCACTCTTGCCGCCCGACCCCGAAGTGCTTCACTCTTCTTTAGAGCAATTCGGCCTCCCGGGAGGAGGGCGAGCCCCGGTTCCCGGTTCCCGCGGTAAGAGCCCACCGGACTACACACGGAGGCTATCAAGTTTCAGTCGGGCGGAAGGTGGCACGGTGACCGGAGCCAGAGGCCTCCCGTAGCAATACCAGCACCTAGAACTCCTCATCGGGACCCTCGAACACAGGGGCTGCCCGATTAACACGAATTGTCCAGGATCCTGTTCCCGTGGGACCCCCCTATCTAGGGCTGCTCCCAGACCTTTTCTCCTCCTACCTCTACCTTCTACCAACACTCACCCCCACCCCCGCCCCCGTCACTGCAACCGTGTTTGGCCAACGTGCCCACTCTGTCCCACACGGAGACGCCTCGTCACTGGGGGGGTCACATTCCAACACAAGTACCAAAAGTCACCCCTGGAAGTCCCCTACAGCCCCTGCAGGTCTTGGGCTGAGCCACTTACCTCCTGCAGGATGAGGCCAACCCCTCCTGGGTACTGCAGCACACGGTGCCTGTTCACCTGAACCCCAGACCAAAGAGGGGGCTTGCTTCTGGGAAAGCTGTTGTGCCAGAAATCCTTCTCTGAAAACACCGAACTTGGCTCAGGGCGGAGGAGAGTGGCCGTCTATGGCTGCACTGACGAAGCTCTCCTGGGGCACTGCTAACTGCCCAGGCCACAGCTCCGAGAGCTGACACTTGAGGTCTGGGGGACCTGCGCCACTAGCCAGCAGGGGAACTCAGCTCTCACGGGAGCCCCACTGGCGACTGTCACCACCCGATCCCCCCCACTGACCCTGGCTCAGGAGGACAGCAACATGCAGAACCACCTGTAGAGTCAAAGCAGACTTCCCCTCCCTCACAGGGCTCGTCCCCTCCAGCACCCCCCACCCCGCAGCTCTCTGGCCCTCGCAGAAGCCCCTCCCTCCATCCCCCTGCATAGGCTCACCCTGCTGGCTCCAGCAACAGAATTCCGACCCCCACCTGCCTCAGCTGTGCCATCCAACAGGCCCTGCCTCCAGACACAGCAGTGCTAACACATGCCCCCACTGGGCCACCATCGTGACTGGTTTCCAGGTCAGGGAGGGGCACGTGGACCAGGGTCTCCAGTGGGCAGGGAGGCCCCAGGCAAAGCGCCTCACAAGCTGACCCTCACCCCGTTTGTAAGAGGGCAGTGGGGAGCACAGGAGATGCGCAGTGCCTGGCTTCACTGTCCCACCCCAGCAGGCTGAGAACTCACGGGCACTCTTCTGAGTCATCCTACGCTCCACCTCCTTCTGTGACCCGTCCCCTGGCCCGTCGCCGGTCCTCACACGGGTAATGTCTCTTACCGTCCCCATTCCCACCCGACTAGACCAAGGCATATCCCTGAGAACACAAACAGAGAGACCTGGATGTGGCAGGACTTTCCTAAGGCTCTCCCTCCACTGATGGCTCTTCCCAAAATACCCCCATTCGTGGTAAAATCTCTCCATAAACCAAGAGGAAAAGAGGAACTCTCTCAACCTGATGAAGATGATCCACAAAGGACCTACAGCGCACATCTTACTTACTGGTGAGGAACTCAAAGCTTTTCCCCTAGCACGGGAAACACAGCAGGAGGTCTCCTCGCGGGTCCTGCACACACACCGCGAGTCCTCGCCGGCGCCGCACAGCAGAGGAAATAAAAGGGGTATGGGCCGGAGAGGAAAAAGCAAAACACTGTCTTTGTTCACAGATCCCAGGATCACCGAGGTAACAAAAAGTGAAAGAAATGACTGACGAAGCTCCCGCAACAGAATGGCGGCCACAATGAGCTGCGGAATATTCCAAGTCCGTTGACAAAGGCCCCTCACGTCCTCACACGAACAACGGACGGAGCGTCCGAAACGAAAATACATCGTCACTTACCCTCACACCCAAAAACCCAACAAAACACATGTAAGATCTACGAAAGCCAACGAAAACTCCCGATAACCTGAACCACAGGAAGACTAAACCAATGGAGAGACATCGGTGTTCATGGATGCGAAGACGCGACACCGTCAGGGTGGCAGTTCTGCCCGACCCCACCTGCGGATGCCCCGCCGTCCCAGTCAATCCCAGCGCGTCTCTTTATGGGTACCGACAAAGAGATTCTAAAGTCCACGCGGGGGGGCGACCGGCGGCTCCGTCAGTGATGCGTCGGCCTTCGGCTCAGGTCATGATCCTGGGGTCCTGGGATCAAGCCCCGCATGGGGCTCCCTGCTCACTGGGGAGTCTCCTCTCCCTCTGCCCCCCACCCCCACTCATGTTCATTCTCTTTCTCTCTCAAATAAATAAAATCTTTTTTAAATAAACAAATAATAAAGTTCGCTCGGAGAGGAGGCAAGAGACCCAGAGAGCCCAGGCGGTGCAGGGGAAGAACAGAGCTGGAGGGTGACGACCGACGTGGAGACTCCCCCAAAGCCGCAGCCGTCGCGTGTGTCCCGCAGAAGAGGCCGGCAGAGCGTGGGGCGGGACAGCGCCCGGACGGGCCCCACGGGGACCCTCAAGGGACGCTTGACAAAGCAGCAACACAACAGAGCAGAGACCGGGGCCACCTGGGTGGCTCAGTGAGTTGCGCATCTGCCTACGGCTTGGGTCGTGTTCCCGGGGTCCTGGGATTAAGTCCCACATCGGGCTCCTTCCTGCTTCTCCCTCCGCCTGTCGCCCCCCCTGCTTTGTGCGCGCTCTCTCGCTCTGACAAATAAATAATCTTTAAAAAAAAACCGAGCAGAGCCCAGCCCTTCCACCGCCGGTGCTGAGCCCACGTGCGGCCGTCCACGCAGACACACGAACCTAGACGCGGTCTCACACCCTTCAGGAAAATTCACTCAGCGTGGGTCCCAGACGCCAATGTAAAGTGCAAACCATCAACTCACTCCTAAGTGGTAGCCCACGAGGCGACCCCAGCCACCTCGGGGATGGCCCTGACCCTCCAGGCACGACGCCAAGTCAGGGCCCGGGAAGGAGAAAGCTGACAAGCTGGGCCGCGCGAATCCGAAACGGCTGGTCTCTGACAGACGCCGCCACGGGAGCGAGACAACGAGCCACAGACTGGGAGAGAACGTTTGCCAAAGAAGCCTCCGACAGAGGACCGCCACCCAAAGTACAGAAGGGACTCAGCACCTCGCAGCAAGCACACAAGCAACCCAGCTAGGAACCGGGCGGGAGACCGGACAGGCCCCTCCCCGTCTGGGGCACCCGGGACACGCCGGTGCCCACGCCGGCGACGCCGACAGCGAGACGCCCACAGGCGCACCAGGAGGGCCCAGCCCGCCACGCCCACGGCAGCCCACTGCAGCCCACGGCAGCCCACGGCAGCCCACGCCGGCCGGGACGCGGGGCAGGGGCGCTCTCGCGCGGGGCTGGCGGGAACGCCACATGGCCCGGCGCCTCGGAAGGCAGCCTGGTGTTTTGCTGCAAAACTAGACATTCTCTCACCGTCCACCCAGCCACCGCGTTTCTTGTTATTTACGCAAAGGAGCCGAGAACCTACATCCACACAGGAAGCTGCGCGTGCATGTTTACAGCAGCTTTATCCGCACCTGCCAAAGCTCGGAAGCGACCAGGAAGCCCTTCGAAAGTAAAGGAGGGAGGAGTACACTGTGGCCGGTCCGGAACACGTTATGTTACTAATCAGTGATAAAAAGTGGGGCACCTGGGTGGCTCAGTGGGTTAAGCCTCTGCCTTCGGCTCAGGTCATGATCTCAGGGTCCTGGGATCGATCCCCGCATCGGGCTCTCTGCTCAGCGGGGAGCCTGCTTCTTCCTCTCTCTCTGCCTGCCTCTCTGCCTACTTGTGATCTCTGTCTCTGTCAAATAAATAGAATCTTTTTTAAAAAATGAGCCCTCAAACAATGAAAAGACAGGGCAGAACCATAGATGTTCATCACTAGACTAAAGAAGCCAATCTCAAGGGCCACATACTATGTGACACCAAACATATGACGTTCTGAAAAGGCACAACTAAGGACAATAAAAAATCAGTGGCTGCCGGGGGTCGGGAGGCGGAGAGGGACGAGCAGGTAGAGCACAGAAGGCTTTAAGGGCCGTGAAAACACACTCTGATACTTGTAATGGCGGACACACGTTTTTATGTATTTCCCCAAACCTCCAGAATGTACACACGGAGATAAAGCTGATGTAAGGAGCATGAGTGATGACGAGATGGCCAAGTGCCAGTTCTTGGATCATAATAAATGTACCTTCTGTTGGGAGATGCTGACAGTGGGGAGGCTGCATGCGGGCGGGCAGGGCACGTATAGGGAAATCTCTGTGCTTCCCTCTTAATTTTGCCGTGAACTTTAAAGTGCTCTAGAAAAATTTAACTTCTTTACAAACCAATGGCTGCTTTTGCTAGTACCTGGAGATCCAGGGCGGTGCCCCAGACCACCTTACAGTAGCCCGTGGGTAGCTCGCTGACCAGCAGAATTACCTCCTGTCTCCCTCCCACGCCTCTCCCCCCGCCGAGAGCCCACGAAGCCAAGAGTAAAGGAAGGGACGTGGCACCACATCCCTGCACAGAGAGAGCACAGAGAAAGACAAGATCGCAGCGGAGGCAGAAACAGGAAAGCAGACTCAAGAAAGAAGAGCAGGAGGGGTCTTCCCAGTACCCCCAGGGGCTCATGGCAGGATATCCAAGCTCCCAGCAGTAGAACTAATACCCACAAGATCATTTCCTAAAAAACAGAGGACGTTCCAGCATCCAGGAAGTACCCTGTCCAGTGCCGCCAGGAGACGAGAGGTCCCGGGGTGCCACGACGGCTCTCCATCCTTCCTTTGTACCATGTTCACACCAGCCAGGACCAGCAGACCCTCCATAAAAGGCAGAGACCTGTGCGTGCAACCAGCCCCATCCTGGGCGTGAGGCATCGGTGCCCCACCCCCCACCCCCCCCCC